>JAXLNO010004041.1:0-118735 GCA_038087875.1 Malacoraja senta | reverse complement strand
GGGATGAGACTCGATGATTCCTTGTTTAATGAATCTCGGAGATGTCGAATTAGAGATGTCGAATGGTGCAGAAGTTTTGCCGTTGACCAGAACTGTTCCTGTCATGCCATCATGGAAGAGGCAGATGATCTAGATGAACTTTCTTGGACAGCCGAGCTTGTGAAGTATCAACCACAGCGCCTCCCGATTGACCGTGTAAAAGGTCTCTGTCGTCGATGAAGACTACATAGAGGTCCATCTTCTGCTCGATGCATTTTTCCTGTATCTGTCTCACCGTGAAGATCATCTCAGCAGTGCTGCGACCAGGTCTGAAACCACACAACACTCCGGCAAGCTTGCTTCTGCGACCTTATTGATTAGGCGGTTGAGGATGACATTGGTCAGTATCTTTCCAGCGACGGACAACAAGGAGATGCCTCATTAGTCGTCACAGTCAGCTTTGCCACCTTTTTTTTTGAACAAGGAGACAGCAATGACGTCTCTGAATTCATCGGGCATACTTGCTGTATCCCAGATGCTGGATAATATGTTGCGGAAGGTATCTGGTGTCTCAGGACCTGCTGCCTTGCAGTTCAATAGGGGTTCCGTCCATGCCTGATGCCTTGCCTGTGCTGGTTTGACTGATGGCCTTCTTGATCTCTTCCAAAGATGGGTGGAGGTCAATTTCGTCAAGTGTTGGCTTTTGTGGGATCTGGTCGAGAGCGACTGGGTCAACGGCAGAGGGTCTATTGAGGAGGTTGTCGAAGTGTTCTCCATCTGTCTGAGATGCTGCTTTTATCCTTGATCAGGGTTTTGCTGTCAGCTGCAAGGAGGGGGGAGGAGGTCAGCTTGGGTGGACAATAAACAGCCTTGATCAAGCTGAAAAACTGCTTACAGTTGTTCATGTTTGCGTAATGTAGAACTTCATCACCTTTACTCGCCCACCAGCTGTCTTGCATCTCTCGTAGCTCCTTCTGTGACTTGCTCTGCAGGTGTTTGAAGCGGGTTTTTTGGAGATGGTGGATACGTCATTCTGCCACGCGATGAATGCCTTGTGTTTCTCCTTCAGGACAGTGGACAGTGGTCACTGATAAATCACACCTGACTCCGGAAGAGTGTTTCTGATCTGTCAGACAGGTGTTTGGGGATTTTTCTTCATGAAAAAGAGAATTCTTCTGTCCTCAGCTGTGGAGGTCTTCCTTGACCTGCCAGTCCCTTTGCAACTAGTAAGCTCACCAGCGCTCTCTTTCTTCTTAATGATGTTCCTTTAGCGAGGCCAGACAGGTCGAGCAAAATTATTTTAATTTTCAATAAAAATGAAACAAAACTCGTGAAGTACGCATGTCTGACTGAACTAACAATAATAGCTCCTCTTGCTGGGAGCAGCGCTGACTAACTGACACCCTAATAGCCCGCGAACGAACCCCGCGGTCACGTGACTGAACAGACCAATGATGAGGGTTCTGACCTCCCCACCCCACCACTAGGTGCCGCTACATTCCAAACAGTTGATTTTGGTAAACCTAAGTTTTGGCTCGTCCATAACAGTTTTATTCTTCTTTCTCAGTCTCATGATGGCTTCTTTGACTTTCCTTGGCACAACTTTGGTCCTCATGTCGATAAACAGCATTACAAGTTTCCAAAAGTGATGGAAAGACTGGAGGAAAGACTAGGTGCTGAGATCTATCTTATACCTGCATTTACACCTGAGCAATTACAAATACCTGTGAAGCCATGTGTCCCAAACATTATGGTGCCCTGAAATGGGGGGACTATGTATTAACACAGCTTAAATTTTTACACGGTGAAAGCAAAATGTATAAAAATGGCCTTTATTAAAATCTGACAATGTGCACTTTAACCACATGTGATTTCTTTTAATTCCAAACCTCAAATTGTGGAATACCGAGGCAAATATATAAAGGATGAGTCTTCGTCCCAAACATTATCGAGGGCACTGTATTTACCATGCTATTTAAAATACCAAATAATACATTACAAAACAATGCAAACAAAACAACATTTCCTTAAACAACTATTTTCCCATCCTTATTAAGGATGCATTCCACCCACCGCGGTGCCCAGTTGTTCCAGAATCCCCCAGGGCGCTCCGTGGGCAATGCAGAGTCCCGCTCTAAAACCACCCGGGAAACCTGGAAAAGGGGCAGGCAGGCGGGTCGGTCAGAGCCCATTTCTGTCTGGCGCTGTGACTTGCGGATGGCCTGCTTGGCCAGGCCTAGGAGCAACCCAACCAGGACGTCTTCAGTCCTGCCCTCTCCCCTATGCACAGGGTGTCCAAAGGATGAGGATGGTGGGTGTGATGTGCAGCCAGAAGGCAAAGAGCAGCCCCTTTAAATATTGGAACAGAGGCTGCAACCTCACACACTCCAGAGAGGCTGATTGGGGAGGTTCTGTATGTCCACTCATGAACAGGCTGTTCAGCAACCACAAGGGAGAAGCCGAGGCAGTGTGGTACATAGATACATAGATACATAGAAAATAGGTGCAGGAGTAAGCCATTCGGCCCTTCGAGCCTGCACCGCCATTCAATATGATCATGGCTGATCATCCAACTCAGTATCCCGTACCTGCCTTCTCTCCATACCCCCTGATCCCTTTAGCCACAAGGGCCACATCTAACTCCCTCTTAAATATAGCCAATGAACTGGCCTCAACTACCCTCTGTGGCAGAGAGTTCCAGAGATTCACCACTCTCTGTGTGAAAAAGTTTTTCCTCATCTCGGTCTTAAAGGATTTCCCCCTTATCCTTAAGCTGTGACCCCTTGTCATGGACTTCCCCAACATCGGGAACAATCTTCCTGCATCTAGCCTGTCCAACCCCATAAGAATTTTGTACGTTTCTATAAGATCCCCTCTCAATCTCCTAAATTCTAGCGAGTATAAGCCAAGTCTATCCAGTCTTTCTTCATATGAAAGTCCTGACATCCCAGGAATCAGTGTGGTGAACCTTCTCTGCACTCCCTCTATGGCTGTAATGTCCTTCATCAGATTTGGAGACCAAAACTGTACGCAATACTCCAGGTGTGGTCTCACCAAGACCCTGTACAACTGCAGTAGAACCTCCCTGCTCCTATACTCAAATCCTCTTGCTATGAAGGCCAACATACCATTCGCTTTCTTCACTGCCTGCTGCACCTGCATGCCTACTTTCAATGACTGGTGTACCATGACACCCAGTTCTCGCTGCACCTCCCCATTTCCTAATCGGCCACCATTTAGATAATAGTCTGCCTTCCCGTTTTTGCCACCAAAGTGGATAACCTCACATTTATCCACATTATACTGCATCTGCCAAACATTTGCCCACTCACCCAGCCTATCCAAGTCACCTTGCAGTCTCCTAGCATCCTCCTCACAGCTAACACTGCCCCCCCCAGCTTAGTGTCATCCGCAAACTTGGAGATGTTGCTTTCAATTCCCTCGTCCAGCTCATTAATATAAATTGTAAATAGCTGGGGTCCCAGCACTGAGCCTTGCGGTACCCCACTAGTCACTGCCTGCCATTGTGAAAAGGACCCGTTTACTCCTACGCTTTGCTTCCTGTTTGGCAGCCAGTTCTCTATCCACATCAATACTGAACCCCCAATACCGTGTGATTTAAGTTTGTATCCTAATCTCTTATGTGGTACCTTGTCGAAAGCCTTCTGAAAGTCCAGATACAACACATCCACTGGTTCTCCCCTATCCACTCTACTAGTTACATCCCCGAAACATTCTATAAGATTCGTCAGACACGATTTACCTTTCGTAAATCCATGCTGACTTTGTCCAATGATTTCACCACTTTCCAAATGTGCTGCTATCCCATCTTTAATAGCTGACTCTAGCAGTTTCCCCACTACCGATGTTAGACTAACTGGTCTGTAATTCCCCGTTTTCTCTCTCCCTCCATTCTTAAAAAGTGGGGTTACGTTTGCTACCCTCCAATCCTCAGGAACTACTCCAGAATCTAAAGAATTTTGAAAAATTATCACTAATGCATCCACTATTTCTGGAGCTACTTCCTTAAGTACTCTGGGATGCAGCCTATCTGGCCCTGGTGATTTATCGGCCTTTAATCCATTCAATTTACCCAACACCTCTTCCCGACTAACCTGGATTTCACTCAGTTCCTCCATCTACTTTGACCCGCGGCCCCCTGCTATTGCCGGCAGATTATTTATGTCTTCCTTAGTGAAGACGGAACCAAAGTAGTTATTCAATTGGTCCGCCATATCCTTGTTCCCCATGATCAATTCACCTGTTTCTGACTGCAAGGGACCTACATTTGTTTTAACTAATCTCTTTCTCTTCACATATCTATAAAAACTTTTGCAGTCAGTTTTTATGTTCCCTGCCAGTTTCCTTTCATAATCTATTTTCCCTTTCCTAATTAAGCCCTTTGTCCTCCTCCGCTTGTCTCTGAATTTCTCCCAGTCCTCTGGTATGCTGCTTTTTCTGGCTAATTTGTACGCAACATCTTTTGCTTTGATACTATCCCTGATTTCCCTTGTTATCCACGGATGCACTACCTTCCCTGATTTATTCTTTTGCCAAACTGGGATGAACATTTTTTGTAGTTCATCCATGCAGTCTTTAAATGCCTTCCATTGCATATCCACCGTCAACCCTTTTAGAACTAATTGCCAGTCAATCTTGGCCAATTCACGTCTCATACCCTCAAAGTTACCTTTCTTTAAGTTCAGAACCGTTGTTTCTGAATTAACAATGTCACTCACCATCCTAATGAAGAACTCAACCATATTATGGTCAGTCTTGCCCAAGGGGGCACGCACAACAAGTCTGCTAACTAACCCTTCCTCATTACTCAATACCCAGTCTAGAATAGCCTGCTCTCTCGTTGGTTCCTCTACATGTTGGTTTAGATAACTATCCCTCATACATTCCAAGAAATCCTCTTCCTCAGCACCCCTGCCAATTTGATTCACCCAATCTATATGTAGATTGAAGTCACCCATTATAACTGTTTTGCCTTTGTTGCACGCATTTCTAATTTCCTGTTTGATGCCATCCCCAACTTCACTACTACTGCTAGGTGGCCTGTACACAACACCCACCAGCGTTTTCTGCCCCTTAGTGTTTCGTAGCTCTACCCATACCGATTCCACATCCTCCAAGCTAATGTCCTTCCTTTCCACTGCGTTAATCTCCTCTCTAACCAGCAACGCTACCCCACCTCCTTTTCCTTTCTCTCTATCCCTCCTGAATATTGAATATCCCTGGATGTTCAGCTCCCAGCCTTGGTCACCCTGGAGCCATGTCTCCGTGATCCCAACTATATCATAATCATTAATTGTTATCTGCACGTTCAACTCATCGACCTTATTATGAATGCTCCTTGCATTGAGACACAAAGCCTTCAGGCTTGTTTTTACAACGCTCTTACCCCTTATACAATTATGTTGGAAAGTGGCTCTTTTGATTTTTGCCCTGGATTTGTCTGCCTGCCACTTTTACTTTTCACCTTGCTACCTATTGCTTCCGCCCGCATTTTGCACCCCTCTGATCTCTGCTCACCCATTTAAGAACCCCGCCACCTCTTATTCTCTGTTTATTATTGTTTTATTCTTTCCCCCCCTACATGTTGGGTCTGAGTGCTTTCCTTCTCTGCCTCCTGCCTCACACACTGTCTAATAGCATTCTCTATTTGAGATCATCCCCCCAACCATTCTAGTTTAAAGTCTCCCCAGTAGCCTTTGCAGATCTCCCCGCCAGGATATCGGTCCCCCTCAGGTTTAAGTGCAACCCATCCTTTTTGTACAGGTCGAACCTTCCACAAAAGAGTTCCCAATGACCCAGAAATTTGAATCCCTGCCTTCTGCACCAGTCCTTCAGCCACGCATTTATCCACCACCTCGCTCCATTCCTACTCTCACTGTCGCGTGGCACAGGCAGTAATCCCGAGATTGTTACCTTCGCTGTCCTTCTCTTAACTCCCCTCCTAACTCCCTAAATTCTCCTTTCAGGACCTCTTCTCTTTTTTTACCTATGTCATTGGTACCTATATGTATCACGACTTCGGGCTCCTCTCCCTGCCCTTTCAGGATGTCTTGGACACGTTGAGACACATCACAGACCCTGGCACCAGGGAGGCAAACTACCATCCGGGTCTCCCGACTGCGTCCACAGAATCGCATGTCTGACCCCCTAACTATAGAGTCCCCTATTAATATTGCCCTCCTCTTCTTTTCCTTACCCTTCTGAGCAACAGGACCGGTCTCTATACCGGAGCCCGGCCGCTGTCGCTACCCCCAGGTAGGCTGTCCACCCCAACAGTGCTCAAACAGGAGTACTTATTGTCAAGGTGTACAGCCACCGGGGTACTCCCTAGTCACTGCCTGTGCCCTTGCCTCTCCCAACCGTGATCCACTTGCCTGCCTCCTGTGGTGTTGGAGTGACCACATCCCTGTAACTCCTCTCGATGACTTCCTCGCTCTCCCTGCTGCTCCAGGTTCCTAATACGGTCCATTAGGAGCCCCATCTCGATACACCTGACGCAGATGTGGACGTCTAGAGGGCTATCAGACTCCATGACTTCCCACATCTGACATCCAGAACAGTAAACTGCCCTGGCCCTCATAATCCCCTTACCCTGGATAGAATATAAAACAAACTGCTACAATACAAAACAAACTACTACAATACAAAACAAACTGATACAATACAAAACAAACTGCTACAATACAAAACAAACTGCTACAATACAAAACAAACTGCTACAATACAGTACAATCAGCAGGGATCTGACTCCCAATCAGCTGCTCCCTCTTGTCTGCGTCCACCAATCAGCGGCTTCCTCAAACCCACTTGTTTTTGAAGTGGAACTTGGAACGTTACAGATTTAGGTTCCTTTTTAAGTCCTACCGCTCGTGTGTAGCTCCTCCCTCTGCGACCTCTCCAACGGCTCTTGGGCCTCTGTAAGGAACAAGTCCCGCGCTCCTTTTTAAGTCCTACCGCTCGTGTGTAGCTCCTCCCTCTGCGATCTCTCCAACGGCTACGTGGTACGTCTGCCTTGACTGTGTCGTAGTTAGCAACCGTCGCACGGGACAGCAAAGATAAGCCTGCTGGACTTCCCCTCTAAGATACAGAGCCAAGATGTACATCCAATTCTGCTGCTCTTACCCTCTCTCTCAACGGTCAATTTGCTTTCACAACATCCTGCTCTGCAAGCTTAGTGAGAAGCCAGTGGGCCGTACGTACAGTCCCACCAGCATCCCTGAGGCTGGTGCCTTCACTGCGATGCAGCAATGGCTATATCACTTGAGCAAAGTTGTTGGTCAACTCTTACGCAGCCTGGTGTTGTTCAACGTTGATCTCCAGCAAGTGGCAGATCAGCTCCTTGATCGTGCGAGTAGTGTGTGTTGTCTTACCCGTATTCCACAACTGCGTGGTGCAGCAATGACACAATGCGGACAATTACGACACCGACCTACTTGTGGTAAGGTGAACGGCATGAACTGGTTTATTTACAGTGAAGGAGGATGGTGAGAAAAATATCTGGGTCCATGTAGGAGCGCAGTCCTCCGTCATCAGTGGCCTGGTGAGGTGGCGCTGGCAGTCTCAGGCTTGTCCTGGCAGCTCAGTCGCGAGTCATCTGTTGGCAGGCACAGTTTATGCTGCAGATCTTCAGCTCCTCCTGGCCTGTCAACCAGAAACTGGGATCAGAGCGACATTTAGGGAGGTGCTCTTCCTAAAACTTCGGATGCTTCACACAGCTTGCCTGTTGTCCACTAGTTGCTTTTCACGTGACTGGTATGCTGGCAGTCAGATGGCGGTCACTAATGCCTTCTGGCTTATGAAGTGTTCAGCTTCATATACTGGTTGATCACAGTTTATGAGGAGCTAGATATACCTCTCCCAGAAAGGCAGTATCTTTGTTACGTTACATGCTTTACAAGTACCGTAATTCATCCATCTTCTTTATCATTGTTCAATGGTTCTTTATTATCATGTGTACTAAGGTACAAGTAAAATAGTAAGATTAAACGAGAACTTACCAGTTTGAAGTTTGATCTTTATTTTATGAGGAGTTACGTTGGTGATTACGTGAAGAAGACCCGTCAGGGCGCATGCGCGTCAATCTTCAAAGCAGCGGTATGAAATCACAGACAACACAATATTTGAAGTAACATAATAAGATAAGCAACATGAGAACTACCATATGACCTTTTTTATGAGAGAGGGTTGGGCGGGGCGGGCACGTAATTAACAACGTAACTCCTCATAAAATAAAGATCAATCTTCAAACTGGTAAGTTCTCGTTTAATCTTACTATTTTACTTCGGAGTCACGTGAGTGACTACGTGAAGAGTTCAAAGCTCTGTGATTTTATGCCGCAGATTACAATCCCGGCTTCTCATTGCATTGATTGACTCCAGATGAGTAATAATCAATAATGCTGTAAACATGACACTGAATATCATGCAGTAACAGTTTTATTTGAATAATCAAACAACCAATAAGCCCCCTATCCTAGGGGAAAAATTAAACAGAATTAAACAGAACTTAAGATTGAATTGGCAAACAGTCCCCCATCGGCAATCGGCTGATGGTAAAATTGTTCAAAAATCAGTTCATTTTGCCACCCTGCGGCCTTTTAGAATATGGTCGATGGGAACGTCCATCGCCCTGGCCGCCGACGTTGCTGCTGCCCTAGGGGAATTTAATGTAAACACATCAGTGTTAATTCCTGCCTGAACCAACACTTGCTTTAACCACCCTGAGACAGTCTGTACTGACACTCTCTTGTGTGGTTTCTTGTAACTGATAAATAGTCCTGTTTCCACATTTCTTAAAGCCGATGGAGCTTTAATATAATGTAATAAATGTGTTCTTACACATTAGAATTAGATTAGAAGATTAGAAACATTTATTGTCACATACACCAATTGGTGTAGTGAAATTTGACTTGCCATGCAGCACACAAATAAAGATAACATTAAAGAATTTAACAATAACATAAAAACATCCCCCCACAATGGTTCCCATTGTGGGGGAAGGCAGCAAAGTCCAGTCCCATCGCCAGTTCACCCATAGTCGGGGCCTATTGAGGCCTCTGCAGTCGCCGATACAGCAGCCCGATGCTTCAGGTCCTCTCGCCGGTTGATGAAATTCTGGCGCGGGTGAACACTCTCAGTGGCGCGGAGTGTCTATAACGGCCGCTACCTCCCAGGAGACCACGGCTCCCGAAGTCCACGAGCCGCGCTGGTCGATGCTCCGACTCTGGCGACCTCATGGACCTCATGGACCTCTGGCACATAAACATGGATCTGTAGGATATGCTGAAAACACCATTTTAAAACCTGTCACACGTGGCCTACTTTGTTTGAGCAGGTCGTAAATATAGAACATAACATTTTCGGCAGTCACTTCCATCCTGTCTAACTGAAGTTTTTGCAAAGTCTGCACTCTCTGTGGTGAAACCAATGCCATTAGCATAACCACCTTCATGGTTAATTTTGACAAAGTCAGAGACATGACAGGAACCCAATGACGAAGCATCTTGAGAACCACACTTCCATCCCAGATCACCATATACCTAGGTTTAGGAGGTTTGGAAGTAAAGATTCCTTTCATCAATCGACATATGAGAGGATGAGAACCAATACGATCTGTCCCTGACCCCATTAAAAGATATGAGGACAAAGCTCTTCTAGCTGTATTAATAGCATTATAACTGAGACCTTCATCATAATAGAGTGTGGATAGGAACTCTAAAACATTCTCAATAACTGCAGTAGTATAGTCAATATTATTTTGTACACAATATTGTTCCCATTTTTTTACATAAGTAATATACTGCTTTTGAGTACTCTTTCTTCAGGCTGCAGTGAGCATGTCCACCGTTCGTCCAGAAAGTCCTCGCCCCAGGTAAGGCCTTCCTAAAACCTGCAAATTAAAAGATCAATACGATCACATAACGGACGACTTTCACGTGTTACCAGATGCTCCAGTAAATTCCTACGCTTTGGAACCACCAAAGGAGGTTGGATCGCTATCTGTAACATCAAAGGGAACCATGGTTGAGTTGGCCAATTTGATATTACCAACACCCCCGAAGCGGCATCCTGCTTGATTTTTTGGAAACACCGACCTATGAGGCAGAATGGTGGGAAAATATACAAAAACATATTACCACAATTTAGCGAAAAAGCATCAATTGCAACTGCCCCTGGATTTGGTTCCCAAGAAACATATTTAGGCAGCTGGTGGTTAAGCCTGGATGCAAACAAATCGATATCTGGCATTCCATATGTAAGTACAATATTATTGAACACGTCCTGGTTCAACATCCACTCTGTGTTATCATGGAACTTTCGTGACCTGGCATCTGCTACAATATTCAATCTACCTGGTAGATAAATAGCTGAAATCACTATCAATACACCAGGCGCAAATTTGATTAGCCAATCTGTCACAACGACTTGATTCCACCCATGTGATTAATATATGCAACTGCTGTAGTATTGTTAATTTGACACTGAACATGCAGGTTACTTTTGTTAGAGCAATAAGCCTTAAGTCCATAAAAAACTCCTAAAAGCTCTAATTAGTTAATTCCCCATGTTTGCAGAAGCAATGCCTCTTGCTCAGTCCATCTGCCTCCACAGCTGGAACTCGTATCAGTGGCACCCCACCCAAGTGCACTGACATCTGTCTGCAAAATCATGGAAGGCTGCTCCAATACTACTTTGGACCAACTAGTGGACACATGCTGAATCCACCATTGCACATCAGCAACAGCCTCTGCTGATAGCTGCATAGATCTATTATAATGACCCAATTGTATCCTTAGTGCTTGTTATTTTGCCCTCTGTAACTGTTTTTTTATTTTTATTTATTATTTATTAGAAGTACATTACATTACAACCACATACATTAGTACTCGTCACTTATGTCTTCTTACAATTAATGTACTCCATTTATTTTTTACACTAGAAAAGGAAAAGATTGAAAGAAAGAAGAAAGTGAAGGAAAAAGTGAGAGTGTAGAAAATGTGACAACAAAAAAGACGAAGACCCTATAAGAGCAAAATTAAAAACAAAAGAAAAAGAGTTAAGAAATAGACCCTAGAAAAGAAAGAGAAAGAGAAAGTGGAAAAAAAGCGAAACAAATATTTTATGAGCATTACGCAAATGGGACATACCAACTCTTCAACTATCATCCCCCCTTACCTGACCTCAATTTTTTTTAAAGGTACCTTTGCACCCTATATTTGTAATCATTCTATAAATGCAGACCACGTCAGGTGGAAGTGATCTGGCTTACCTGCTAGGAGGAGTCTTATCTCTTCTAGGTGTAATGTTTCGAACATATTTGAAATCCACATGTTTATATTTGGTATTGGAGCCTTCTTCCAAAATTTTAGAATTAGCTTTTTTTCCAGTTATTAACCCATAGTCTATTAGTTTCTTTTGAAACACATTTAGTTCTGGAACATCTTCCGTTATTCCGAAGATAATCCATTCTGCTTTGGGTATCAGTCTTATTTTAAATAACTTTGTAAAGATTTCAAAAATTTCATTCCAAAATTTTGGATTTTTGTACAGAAAACGAATGAGTGCGCTATAGTAGCTTCTTGGGATTGACATTTATCACAAATAGATGATACATTTGGGAAAATTTTATGAATTTTAGTTTTCGAATAATATAATCTATGTAAAATTTTACATTGTATTAAAGTGTGTCTTACATTAATCGAACATTTATGCACGTTTAATAAGTGTTCATTCCAACTTTTCTTTGAAATTTTAATAGCTAACTTGTTCCCAATCTCTCCTGATACCCTCCGTAGATGGTATTTGTGCGTTTAAGATAATATTATACAAATATGATATTAAGTTTGCTGATTCAACTTTTATCTGCATTGCCTCATCCAATACATCTACTGGGTTATTATAATGATCTTTTGTATATTTTTTTAAATAGTCGCATATTTGAAAATATTTAAAATATTGATTATTTCCGAGTTTATATTTTATTTGTAATTGTTGAAATGAAAGTAATTTTCCAGTTTCATACAAGTCACCGAGCGTTTTAATTCCTAGTCTATCCCAATGTGTAAAAGCTTTATCTATAATAGAGGGATTAAACGAAGGGTTATTAAATATAGGTAATAAAAGTGATACATTTCTTAACTTTAAATTTTGTTTTATTTGTTTCCAAATTCGTATTGTACTATGAATAATTGGGTTCTTATTATAATTTATATTATTCAATTTCATTGGAGAGAGGAGGATCGCTCCAATGTGTCCAGAGGAGCAATCCTCTTTCTCCATTACAATCCAGTCCACTTGCTGGGCGGAGTTATCCATCAGTTGAATCATATTTTTAATATTTACTGACCAATAATAATACATAAAATTAGGTAGTGCTAAACCCCCTAATACTTTAGGTTTATTCAGATGATTTTTTTGTATTCTATGTGATTTATAGTCCCATATAAAATTAGTGATATCTGAGTCGAGTTTTTAAAAAAAATTCTTTGGTAAGTATATTGGAATCGATTGAAATAGGTATAAAATTTGTGGTAGAAAGATCATTTTTATTGCATTTATTCGGCCTATTAAAGACATCGGGAGCGTTTTCCAGAATTTAATTAGTGTGTTTAATTTATTAAGTAGGGGATCAAAATTTGCCTTAAACATACCTTGATATGTTTCGATTCCCAAGTATTTAAATTCCCAAGTATTTAAAATTTTCTGTAGCTATTTTAAAAGGGAATTTTAAAAGATGTGTTGAATCTTTCGGTTTTATTGACATAATTTCACTTTTATTCCAATTTATTCTATATCCATAAAAAGATCCAAAGTCTTCAATTAAATTTAATATATTTGGTATAGTGATTTGAGGTTTTGTAATGTACAGTAATATATCATCCGCGTATAAAGATATTTTATTATATGAGTCTTTAGTATTATATCCATGGATATCAGGATGTATTCTAATTTTTTCTGCTAGCTGTTCAATAATGAGAGCAAACAGCTGTGGTGATAATGAGCATCCTTGTCTATTTCCCCTTGATAGTTGGAATTTCGAGGATAATATGTTATCAGTTAGTATTCTAGCTGTAGGTTTGTTATATAGTAACTTGATCCATAGGATAAAATTCTCCCGCAGTTGGAATTTTTGTAATACTTTATCCATATAATTCCATTCTACTTGATCAAATGCTTTTTCAGCATCCAGCGAAATAATTGATAATTCTTGATCTTCAGATTTGTGTGAGTGCATTATGTTGAGTAGACGTCTCATATTGTTAGATGAGTATCTCTTAGGGATAAACCCCGTCTGATCCGGGTTTATTAATTTACTAATGTATTTACTTAATCTTCTAGCTAATGTTTTCGCTAATATTTTTTGATCTGTGTTTAACAATGCTATAGCTCTATATGAACCCGGTTCTTCTAAATCTTTGTTTTTCTTAGGTATTAGTGTAATCGTTGATTCCGCTAATGTATCAGGTAGTATTCGTTTTTTAAAAGCATATTGGAACATTTTTTATAATCTTGGTATTATTTTATCATAAAAGCTTTTATAAAATTCATTAGTAAATCCATCAGGGCCTGGTGTTTTTCCATTCTTTAGTGAGTTTATTGTATCTTCTAATTCCTTAATTGAGATTTGTGCACCCAATTCCTCTTGTTCCTTCAGCTCTAACTTTGGAAGATTACAATTATCCAAAAACGTTGTGATATTATTGGAATCAATTGTCGTTTTAGATGTATACAAATTCTCATAAAATTGCGCAAATCTTTTATTAATATCCTTCGGTGGTGTTAATAATTCCCCTTTATCTGATTTGATCTTTGGTATAGTATGTTCCTTTTCTCGTTTTTTTTGGCTGGCGAGCCAAAAGTTTATGCGGTTTATCCCCAAATTTAAAGTGCTCTTGCTTTGTAATTTGAAAAAGTGTTATAAGTTTGGCAGATAATAATTTATTTAATTTAAATTTCAAAATTATTATTTTATTATGTTTATCTATTGATGGATCTTTAGCATTATCTATATCCATTTGTCTAATAAGTTCTTCTAACTGTCTTTGTTCATTCTTATTCTTTTTATTTTGAAAAGCTTGATATGAAATTATAATACCCCTAATGTATGCTTTAAAAGATTCCCATAATACAGTAAACGATATATCTGGAGTATCATTTATTTGAAAAAATACCTCCATTTGTTCTTTTAAATATATACTCGCTTGTGTATCTTTTAGAATTTGAGAATTAAATCTCCAAAACGATTTATTCTTAAACATTCCTTCCAGTTTTAAAAAGACAGTTAGTGGAGAATGGTCTGAAATCTAATTTGTGTGGTATATTGGGTTAGATGTTTGGGGGATTAATTTTGTATCCAGCAGGAAGTAGTCTATACGTGAGTATGTCTTATGTACCATTGAATAAAACGAGTATTCCCTGCCAGTTGGATTAACAATTCTCCAAACATCTGCTATATTAGTATTGTTTATTTAAGTATTGAGAAGCTCCCCGGTTTTCGATTTCATATTCCCTCTCTGTTTTTGGCTTGATTTATCTAAGTACGGATCTAAAACACAGTTAAAGTCTCCTCCTATTATAACATTTTGATAGTTAGACTCTGCAATTATGTTGAAAATTTTATTGAAAAAGTGGGGGTTGTCAAAGTTAGGGGCATATATATTTACCAAGGTAAGTGGAGTATCATGGATTTCTCCATTAACTATTAAGTATCAATTTGACACTGAACATGCAGGTTACATTTGTTAGAGCAATAAGCCTTAAGTCCATAAAAAACTCCTAAAAGCTCTAAATAGTTAATTCCCCATGTTTGCAGAAGCAATGCCTCTTGCTCAGTCCATCTGCATCCACAGCTGGAACTCGTATCAGTGGCACCCCACCCAAGTGCACTGACATATGTCTGCAAAATCATGGAAGGCTGCTCCAATACTACTTTGGACCAACTAGTGGACACATGCTGAATCCACCATTGCACATCAGCAACAGGCTCTGATGATAGCTGCTTAGGTCTATTATAATGACCCAATTGTATCCTTAGTGCTTGTTATTTTGCCCTCTGTAACTGTTGATAGTGCAGTGGGCCATATTGAACTGCTGGAAATGCTGCCACTAATTTCCCAAGCAGACATGCCACCTCTCTAATTGAAGTCTGTGTCTCATTGATTAGCTTGATACAGCTGACAATTAGCTCTACCCTTTTATCCCTGGGTAGAGACACAATCATATTGATTGAATCAATTGTGAACCCCAAATAGTCAATTTTTGTTACAGGTGTTAATTTGGATTTCTCTGGATGGCTTATGAAGCCCAATCTTTGAAAAGTGGATTTAACAACTGCCACTGATGCTTCAGCTGTTTCCTTTGATTCTACAATCAAGATATCATCGAGTTAAGCCATGAGCACATAACCCTGACCTCTCATCATGCCTAGAATAGGTTTAAACAACTTTGTAAATACTCTAGGAGCTGAAGACAAAACATTAGGCAGTGCATTGTATTGCCATAATTGCTCAATCCAGGTGAATTTTAAATATCTTCTATCCTGCAAATGAACAGACACTGAGTAATACGCATCTTTGAGATCTATACTTGCCATATAGCATCCTCTGGAAACAAGTTGCTTAGCCGTCACAAACGTTTCCATCTTGAAATGTCTATACCATACAAAAGGGTTAAGACTAGTCAGATCCAGGATAATTCTGCATCCCCCATCCTATTTTGGTTTGGGAAAAATATTAGACACAAATTGATGGATTTGGTAAACTGACTTTGCAATTACACCTTTATCACATAAGCTTTCAAGTTCCACCTCAACTTCCATCTGTTCTGTTAGAATGAACTGAAAACTTCTCCTTGGAACAGGCTGCATAGGTAAATCAGAATTTGTATTAAACTCTATTCGAAACCCTTCAATAACACTCAGTATAAACATATCTGAGGTAATTTGCTTCCATTCCTCTAGGAACAGATGTAATGTCACCCCAACTTTTAGTTGTGTTACATTTGATCTGTCTACATGAGAACCAGACCCACCTACCTCCTTAGCACCTGGTGGATTCGTTTGTCTCCGTCCTCTAGCTGGAAACCCCACTTTCGCTGGCGCTGCTGCTGCAGAACGGCAACTGCGCATCTGCATGGACGTGCAACTTGTTCCTGGTCCAGACCAATCAACACGCTTGTAGGGATACTTTCTTTTTTTGCAACTTTCCGGGCGCCGGTTGCTTAATCAAGCCCACCGTCTTCGCCTCGTCGTCCAGCTCTTTAACCCTCTTCGCGAAATCCTCTCCGAAGAGTAGATTGGCCGGTTGTATGTTCCCAGGCTGGCAGAGTGATGCAAATTTATGATTTATAGTTGGCCGAATGGCACTTTTTAGGAGACAGTTAATTTCGAAATGGGCGCTACAGAGCAACCCCAGCACCTCTTGCTGCAAACTGGAAATCTCTCCATCCAGGATTCTGGCGAAACCAGTGATGCCTGAACCCAGCAGTTTTAGGATCCGCTGCAGCTTCATCTCCTGGGCACGCATGGCTACACCCATCTGGCCCCATAACATCCGGTTCACTGCTGGCACCTTCAGCAGCACACAGTTCACCGGAGTTTCGTGCTTCTTCAATGTCTCCTCAATACTCAGCTCCTGTAGCTGTTGGGAGACCAGATAATTTATGCTGGTTGCCAGCTCCTCTCCCAGAGGCTCTCACGACTCTGACGCGACAGCGAATCGTGCTGCCAGAGGTGGAATCTCTGGCAACGGCCGTTCTTCGCTTAGTTCGAAGTCCACGTCAGAGTCAGAGTCAGAACTAAGCTGACCCTCAGCACTCACCTCATCAATGAGGGTGCCCTCAAGCAGCCCTCTACAAGGTGCTGCCGGCGCAGCCTATACAACGGCCTGCCGCCCGCACGACTCCTCCTGGAGTGTGCGTTGCTGGAGCAACCCCTGGATGAGTTGCTCCATCTGGGATAACCGTTGTGAAACGGTATCCTGCCCCGTACGGGACTCATCGTGGCCCGACTGAGCTGAGTCCGTGGGCCTCACAGACTTTGCCTTAGCCTTCCGCCCGACTGGCGTTGGCTGTGTGCCTTGAAGCACCAAGTCTTCCGTCGCTCCGCTCCTGGTCGGCGACTCTGCAGGGGTGCCAGGCAGCCGCTCAGAGACCGCACTCTCGTGGCTCTCCTTTACTTTCTCTGCGGCTCGCCTGCCCCTGGTCGTCTTGTCCATGGTGCCGTTTGACTCGAAATACAACAGCACCTGCAAACAAAACAATTCTCCTTACTCCACCAAAGTTTTTCTAACTGCTGGAGTTTTAAACTACTCACCACAGAAGGAGCTCTGTCTTCCCGCTGTCCATGCGCCACTACGTCAGACGTAATGACGCGCATGCGCCCTGACGGGTCTTCTTCACGTAGACACTCACGTGACTCCGAAGTAAAATTCTTTTTTCGCAGTAAATTAGTACCATAAATGAATACAATCCGAGAATAGATACAAAATGTATAGAAATAGCCCACTGAGACCATATTTGGCACCATTTTCAAAGTCCAAGCTGCAGCTGGCCATAAAGGCCTGTTGCAGTTGTCGCCTCCATCAGGATATTCCAACGAACCATCATCCTTTCCTCTCCCGGCCATCATTCAGCCTTTGTGCCCTGGGACGTCTCCCACAGCCGATGTTGAGGGCGCGGAAGGTTAAACCCAGTTCTTGTTACCGGCCCATTATTCTTGCGTCCGCCGTCATCGACTCCCTCCACCCTCCTCTGGTTCTCTGGCCCTTGGGGGTGAGCAGGGGCCAGACTTGGTGGCTTCCCTCTCCAGACGGGCTTCCCGGTTCCGCGGCCGGCGAGTCAGGACTGCTGTCGGGGTACGCCCTCTCCCTCTTGGTTCTTCTGCCGCGCAGCCTGACGGTTCTTTCTGCTCCATACGTATATCTGATCAGCTGCCAGAGCTGCAGGAAATATAAAACATACAGCATAGGAGCAGGCCCTTCAGCTCACAATGTCTGTGCTGAAACATGATGCCAAGATAAACTGATCTCGTCTGACTACACATGATTCATATTCCTGCATTATTTGCAAATACTTGTGCCTATCTAAAAGTCCCTTAAATGCCATTATCGTATCTGCCTCCAGCTCCACTTTTTGGGGGGCTTGCAGATAATAGAAAGATTTTTTCACAAGCTTTTTTTTGTGTTGCAGATAATAGAAAGATGTTTTCACAATGACCAATAAGCATTTGAACGATGATGTGCCTATTACTCTCAGAAGGATTTGCCAGCCCACTAAACCGAAGGTAGGAACAATGCTTCAACTGCAGGCAAGATATCATAAGCAATTCTCAGGCACCAGCAGAGTTATCTGTTTCACATAACCAGGGTAATTGATGCAACAATAGACAATACCGTCATTCAATGTGATCATGGCTGATCATCCCCAATCAGTATCCCGTTCCTGCCTTCTCCATGACTCTGCTATCTTTAAGAGCCCTATCTAACCCTCTCTTGAAAGTATCCAGAGAACCGGCATCCACTGCCCTCTGCGGCAGAGAATTCCACAGAAACACAACTGTGTGAAAATGAGATGTTTTCGTATCTCCGTTCTAAATGGCTTACCCCTTATTCTTAAACAGTGGCCCGTGGTTCTGGACTCCCCCAACCTCGGGGACATGTTTCCTGCCTCTAGCGTGTCCAAACCCTTAATAATCTTATATGTGTCAATAAGATTCCCTCCCATCCTTCTAAACTCCAGAGTATACAAGCTCAGCCGCTCCATTCTCGCAGCAAATGACCGTCCCGCCATCCCGGGAATTAGCCTTGTAAACCTACGCTGCATTCACTCAATAGCAATAGTGCCTTCCTCAAATTAGGGGATCGAGACTGCTCACAATACTCCAGGTGTAGTCTCACTAGGGCCCTGTACAAGTGCAGAAGGACCTCTTTGCTGTTCTACTCAACTCCACTTGTTATGAAGGCCAACATGCCATTCGTTTTCTTGACTGCCTGCTGTACCTGCGTGCTTACTTTCATTCACTGATGAGCAATGACCCCCTGATCCCATTGTACTTCCTCTTTTCCCAACTTGACACCTTTTAGATATTAATCTGCCTTCCTGTTTTTGCTAACAGTGGATAGCCTCACATTTATCCACATTAAACCGCATCTGCCATGCATCTGCCCACTCACCCAACCAGTCCAAGTCACCCTACATTCTCATAGCATCATCCTCACAATTCACACTGCCAGCCAGCTTTGTGTCATCTGCAAATTTCGTAATGTAACTTTGAATCCCTTCATCTAAATGATTGATTTATATCAGAATCAGAATCACACTTTATTCGCCAAGTATGTTTTGCAACATACGAGGAATTTAATTGGCCAGGTCAGTCATACAATTTAAAGTAACAGATCACTCAAAAACACATTTAAACATGAACACCCAGCACAATGACTCCGACACATTGCTCACTGTGATGGAAGGCGAAATAAAGTTAAAGTTCTTCCTTTTTTTCTTCCTCGGTCAGAGGCCTCGAGCCCTCCGTTGACGGGATGATCTTGACTCCCATAGCCGGCGGCGTTTGGGCCCTCTGCGTCAAAGCGATCAAGCTACCGCATCGGGGGGATTCTCCGCGTCGAGGCGATCAAGCTCGCGCATCGCGGGGATTCTTCAGTAACTGGATTCTTCAATAACTGTCTACTTTGGTGTCCTGCTCCTGATGTATATAAGGAAAATCCATGGTTCTATCCCATTTCTTCTTTTTCTATATTGTTAATAAACATCCTCATAAATAAAGAATAAACCCTAAATGAATAAAGTGTTTTTTTTTTAATCCCGATGTTAGATGACCTCCCCCCCCCCCGGAAAACCACATGTCCCGATGGTTACTTGTGAAATTTCAAGTCGACATATTTATTTAAGGGGGGATCTATCTGAAATGAAAATACTTTTAAACGGAAGGTATTAAGAATTCAAATATTGATCACCCTTAAAAAAAAGCCTCTATTCTTGATAAAATTATAAATCTTACCGTTTTTTTCAAAAATGTATTATCCTGACGATTGGAGTCATTTACACATCACGCATCTTTGTTGAGCCATCCCACATGGGTATAAATAGAATAGACGCGAACTGTTGCCCTCAAATGACCGCGGAATTCAAAAGCCACCTGCCTTGTCTCCCCACCCCCACCCCCCACCCCCACCAGGGAACAAGGGCTGAAGAGGGCCGGGCGTGGAGAGGGACATCGGGTCACTGGAAGAGGCGACGGCTACAACAGGCCTTTGTGGAGCTGGTTGCAAAGGCCTGTTGCAACCGTCGCCTCTTCCCGTGACCTGATGTCCCTCTGCACATCCTGCCCTCTTCAGCCCTTGTTCCCCGGTTGGGGGGACAAGGGCTGAAGAGGGCCGAGCGTGGAGAGGGTCATCGGGTCACGGGAAGAGGCGACGGCTGCAATGGGCCTTTGTGTCCGGCTGTAGTCGGAGTCATATGTCTCTTTACTATGGAGCTGCACTCCCAATCTGGGCTATTCTCAGAAAATAATGTCAGTATCTTCTCAATCCTCGTGAAGCCGATCATCAGATTACTTTGCTCAGCTTTCTCTCAACTGTTGCCGTTATTATATCAGTGGCGTCAGTAATATTGTTGGTGTTGTCACACACCAGCTGGCGGTAGGTAAATTGACGAACCAATACTGAACCCAGTTTGGGCTTATGCCGATACAAGGTCAAGAGAAATTGGTGGCCACCTGTCTGTGGGGTGCCTATGAATCATGTAGGACATCCTTTTGGTGGTGATAGGCAGCAGCACAGTGGGAGCCTTCCACCATCAGGAGAGGTGCCACAGCTGGTCAGATGGTTGACCCCATTGCTGCTAGTCTTACTGGCAGGCTTTGAGGTACCAAAACTGCAAGAGAAAGATAATTAATTCCTTGGTGTAATAAATTCTTAGAATTAGAAAAGGCCACATTTACACAGTTTATGTTTAATAGTAAGATTAAACGAGAGCTTTCCAGTTCGAAGTTTGATCATTATTTTATGAGGAGTACGTTGAGGGAATACGTGAAGAACCCCGCCAGGACGCATGTGTGTCATTCTTCAAAGCAGCGGTGTGAAATCACAGATAACTGTACTGACTGAACATAGTAAGATTAGAAAAGAAGATACCAGTTGAGTATATGATCAAGGGTGGGAGCGGAGGGCACGTATTCCCTCAACGTACTCCTCATAAAATAATGATCAAACTTCGAACTGGTAAGTTCTCGTTTAATCTTACTATTTTACTTCGGAGTCACGTGAGTGACTACGTGAAGATTTCAAAGCTCTGTGGAAACGTGTCCATGCATCACATCTGCCTTAATGACTATTGGAGGAATTGTGTTAACATGATTAGACATGAATACGACATTGAAATCCATGATAAATTTATTAACACCAAATTATAGCCCCTATTTATGGGGTGAAATGATATTACAGAACTTAAAATTGTTTCTGCAAACGTTCCAGGTTTTATTACTGGTTTATGATAAAATAGTTGGAACGTTTTCTCCCTTGACCATCCTGCTGTCTTGAGGATTTCGTCCATCGGAACATCCAACTGCATAGCTGCCGATGTAGCTGCAGCCCTGGTGGAATGAGATTTGAAAATATTAGTATCCACCCCAGCCTTTATTAGAACCTGTTTCAGTCATCTTGAGATGGTCTGGACCGTCACTTTTTTGTGAGCTTGCTTGTGGCTGATTAATAGTGCCATCTCTTTGCCTCTGATGATTTTCGTGTTCTCCATATATAGCAGTAAATGTCTTACTATACAGAGACGGTCATCTGTCGGGTAAGCCCTAAATTCTATATTGAGGCCTGCTGATTCCTGTCTGTTCTGTTTGACTAATTCATAAATATGACACGTTATATTCCCAGATGAAGAAGTCATGTTGTCCAGTCTTAATTTATGTAATGACTGTACCCTTTGTGCCGTGACCAATGCCATCAGCATGACTGTTTTCAGTGTCAGTCTTTGTAGGGACAGAGCTGTTGCTGGAGACCAATTCCTTAGCATAGTCAGGACAATACTCACATCCCATATTTGGGAGTACCTGGTTCTTGGGGGATTGATATTAAAAATTCCCCTCATAGGTTTTGTTACCGGGGGTGAGTCCCAACAGAATGACGCTCTGTTCCTTGGCCTAGATATGTTGACAGGGCACTTCTGGCACAGTTGATGTAGGTATGTTACAATACTTACCTTCAGTGGCGCTGCAATTCTGTCACTGGCCGTGTGCGCGATTTTGGTGCCTTTAAGGGGGGGGGCTTAAAACGCGGGTCTCTCGTACCTTGTCCTGTATTATATTTCGTTGGAGTACAAGCGTTTGCTGAAAAATCGTTCCTAGGGGCGTTTTGTGATTTTTTTATATTTAAAACGTCAATGTCAGCGCTGGAGTTGTTTTAAAATCAGCTCCTGAAGCCGTCAACGCTGATAACGGGGACGGATTTCATGTACGGGACAGGTAAACGAAAGTGGTTTATTTAAATGTATAAAAGTGCTTCCTAAGAAGCCTTTAATTCACATTTTGTCATGCGAAACGGTGATTTTATTCCCCGAACTAACGGCAGAATTTTTCATGCCAATACGGGGTTAAATTCACCGCAAATGAACGTTCCAATTGATCGCGTTACAGAAATCCTCACTCACAAGATGATTTAAATGCCCATTAATTTACAGGAATTAAACATTCAATTCCTTCCATTTGGCCTGTAAATTCATGACAATGAGATTTAAAAATTATGTTATATTGTGAATTCTTGTGTGAATGTTATTTGGACACTTAGGCTATTAAAAAATGTTCATGTATTCTTAAGAAATTGATAGATGTTTAGATCTAGTAATTGAATTTTGTAATTAGCTACAATTAGGTAACTAACTAATTATATGCATTAATTTCATGTCTTCTAAGTAAGATTGTTTCATATTTGTTTAAGAATGCTTCAGTCTATAATAACTGAAAATTTCTTTCAGTTCTCTTAATTTTTAAGAATGTTATGGGCTTTTAACTGTCCTCGATCACAGCTTTTGTGTTAAGTCAATGGAAAGCAATAGGGAACAAGATGCTAATTTCCGAGTATGAAAATGGCCATAACTTTTTTAATACTGAAGATATGAAAGTGAATTAGGTGTCAAATTAAACTTATTTGTATGCTTTATCTGATGGGATAAATTGCAGACAAAATTTTGTAACATTGCTAGTTGATGGCACTATAACTGAGCCCCTCGTCGTAATGGAGGCCTGCCCGGAATTCCAGAACAGACAGGATGTTCATTGATCTGCAGCGCCGGCCCTAGGGTTGCTGGCGCCCCGGGCAAGCTGAACATCGGCGCCCTTCCAAGTATAATTGTTAAAAAATTTCACAAGGAGAAAAACTGAAAATGTAGAATAAAGAGATTATTACAATATTACAAAATCGAGGCATTCAAATCTGTACAGAATCTGAACAAACTTAGAAGCATACTATATTCCGTAAGTTCACGATGATAAACACTGTAGCTGTAACGAATTTTCTCCTAATAAAAAGTATGAACAAATGAACAGATGCTGGAAAACATTTATTATCCTACCTAAAACATTTTTTTCTAGCCTTTAGATCTGCAAATCTTTTCATGGCACTTTCTATATCTATCTTCTTTACAAGATCATTTTCTATTGACAAAATTGCCAAAGAATTTAATCTGTCTTGAGTCATGGATGACCGTAAGTATGTCTTTATATGCTTTAGTTTACTAAAGCTTCTCTCTCCGGTGGCCACAGTAATAGGTATTGTAAGCATTATTCTTAATGCAACCCACAGATTTGGCATGACATCCTGTAACTTATTCGTGTTTATGAACCTAACGGCTTCTATTGGAAGCTTTACATCTTCAGGAAATAATTCTTTTGCAGTATCCAGTTCGGTCAAGAGATCACATCCATTAATATCACTATTTTCTTGGTACCTTAACTATCCTCCAAACCTTGACATGCTACTTTGAGTTGATTTTTATCTCGCAGATCTTTTAGGTTATTTGAAAATCCCCATGTGTTATTGAAACTTTGTAACTGTTCGAATCTCTCTGATAAAGAATTAATAGCTCTGTGGAGTATTACATTGAGCACATGATTTTTTTATCTTTTTTCTGGGTCATCTGCATTTGGAACCTCGTCAATGCACTCATATTCAAACAGCCTCCTTTTTCTGCTTATTCTTTTACTTCTAAAAATGGGCTCTACATCTAATTCTGTAACTAATACTTTTGCTGACTATTGCTTTTTCATATCTATTTGCACGATAATCAATTAAGTAATCAGTGACACTATTCATTAATGAAACAGTTCCACAGAGGTGTTCTCCATAGTTTTGCTGACAACATTTACTCTGCCTAAGACATCATACCAGACATTCATCATCACTAGAAAACTGTAATCTTCTATTTGTGTTACAAGAGTCTCTGCTTCATGTCGCATTGCAGGATCAGAAGCAGGCATTTCTGAAAGTTCATAAAGAGCTTCTCGGATTCATATAATTTCATATTTAATGGCTTTGACACATTCTAATCTGCACTCCCATCTAGTCTCGCATAAAGGTTTTGCAGTGAGGCATTTAACATGTTTTTTCAGTGCATGCCATCGCCAAGGAGAGGCAGAAAACAAAACATATATGCGCTGGACAGTACCAAAAAATGAAGTTGATTTCCGGCAACTTGTTGCACTGTCACCAACCACTAAGTTCAGGCTATGATATCCACATGGCATATAAAACGCCTGTGGATTTTCTTTCATGATCCGCGCCTGAACCCCTTTATTCTTTCCTTTCATATTTGAACCATTATCATAGCCCTGACCTCTGCAGTTATGTAAGTCTAGCTTGCTCTCTGTCAGAAAATCAAGTATACTTTCATATAATCCTTTGCCTGTAGTATCTATAACTGGTTTATAGCTAACAAAATGTTCCTTTATTGAAATGTCTTCTACATCTAAAAATCGTATTGTAAATGAAAGCTGCTCCACATGACTTATATATGGCGTACAGTCTAAGATAAGGCTAAAATATTTGGCTTCTTTAGCTCGGTTTAATATATTTTCCTGAACACATTTCCCAACAAAATGATTATTTCATTCTCAACATTTTTTCCGCAATAGTGAATGTGCGTATCTTTAGACGCAACCCGACATAAATGTTCACTCATTGTCAGATCATATTTTCCAAGTAGCTCGACAAGACCTCAAATATTCCCATTGTGCGGTGCAAATAATGTGTCTGAAGTTCCTCTGAAAGCCAAATTGTGTTCAGCTAAATACAGAGTGATTCTCATTAAACGTTCCAAAACTTTACACCAATGCTCTCGTTCTTTTTCCACTCGTGACTGCATCCCCTTATCAATAGATTTATTAGTCTGCAATCGCAGTGATGTTTCAAACCACTTCTTAAGACATTCCAGATGATGTACTGAATTTTCATGTGACTGCAAATATTCATGAGCATGCTTCCAGTCATTAATTCCAGATATTCCTAACAATGACTTATTTGAGAAGCCAAAAATTTTGCAACAAAAGCAATACATTTTATTGGCGCTCTCTGAATAAATAAGCCACCTTCTAAGAAAATTCTCACCGTTGTTTATTTTCCTATACATCATTTTCACAGAGAAACTACGTTTATTTGCATCTTTTGGGAAATTGTACTGTTTATTAATAGGATGCGGCCCATTCATAATGATGTGATCAGTTTCAGCCAGTGATAATTCATCTGGCCAGTGTGCTGGATCATTGTAGTTGACATTTCTTTTGGGGGAGTTTTCAAATTTACTTTCAACATTCTCAGTATTACCTGCTGACATTATTGCCTAAGTCTTCAACAGCATTACAATTGTGATCGTGATGTTTTAATTCATGCATGCAATCGTTCTTTCCTTCAGAAAGTACAGTATCTTCAGTTTGTTTGACTTCACAATCATTAGATGACAAATCTGGAAAGATAGATGTAGCTGAAGAAGTTGAGCCTGCATTGTTCCCACTGTTAGACTTAGGACTGAAAAACTTGATAGCTTTGGGTATTTCCTGGCTGCTTCTTCTTGTTGAAGACGTCTTTTTCTGTTTTCATAGCCGGATACATTTTTTGGAGGCATTTGCTATCTAGGAAAAGAATAAAACAAATCTAAAATGGAATATAATATATATGTATAGTATATACATATATATATATATATATATATATATATATATATATATATTGTTGGTGTGTGTAAGATACTGGTCTTTTTGTTCTAGTCTTATTCACATCGAGATCACATCTGTTTGTAAAATCGTCTGTGGTACGTAAAAAATAGCTTCCTAGCCCAGGGGCTGTATTTTTGCGTGGGTCCCGCACTTGACTTGACCGGGATTCAAGTAAAATTAGCCAACAGAAAATGATTTACGGTCACGTAAAAATAGACACTGCGTTGTAAAATAAAGTAAAAACAGTCAGATAAATACTTCATAAAATTATGAAATAATTTACTTATATTTCAGCAGTTGTGCTGCCTAGCCTATGCAGCTCCTGGTCTTGAGTCCTGACAAGTTTGAGTAATCAGACGGTCCACAGTCTCAAGAAACAGAAAGACAACTGATGTGGCTTATGCCGAACCCAGGCCACCCCACCCCACCCACACCTTCCACGCTCACCTGACCTACGCCACATGTTGATGTGGACGCGTAGGCTACGCGTCCACATCAACATTTGTGACGTGATGTCATACCATGACAGGCCAAGCTGACCTCAGCCATACTACATAAACACTGGCTAATATGCAAAATACAAATTAATAAAGATTGCATTATTAAATATTGTATATAATTCAAAGGTCACTAAAACATCATTAATCGTTGCAAATAAACTTAACAGATATGCAAAGTCTTATAGACGAAGACGATCACTATGCCCGCGTCCTCAGCCGCCCGCGACCCACCTTAGGTGACGTGTACAAGCTGACGGTGGTGGAAATTTCCTTGTCTTTGTCACGCACTCCTTGATGGCGCCCGTAGCACATGGCGCCCCGGGCGACTGCCCGAGTTGCCGGTACCTTGAGCCGGCCCTGTTGATCTGTAGGTGATGTTGTTTCTGTGACAGTACATCTCCCATTTCCTGATGTATACCAGGTACTGTTTTTGGTGGACTGTCTGTGGGCCGCTGAAATAATGTTCACTGTTCGGTCCGTCAGTCCCAGTTGCAGTAGAGGTACTTTTAGACTCTACAAATTAATAAGTTCATATGGTTATGACATGGGTGGCTTTCCCTTGTTATGGGATGAACCAGTAAATCTGGTCTATTCAGGATGGTGATGCATGGTTCTAATACCATGTAGAGCATCACAGGGAACCGTGGTTGAGTAGTCCAATCGGGTACTACCAAAATACCAGACTCAGAGTCTTGCTGTATTTTCCTTAATACCCGACTGATGAGGCAGAATGGAGGGAATGCATAAATAAACAATTTCCCCCAATGCAGCGAAAATGCATCTGTCGCCGCTGCCCCTGTGTCTGCTTCCCATGAAACATAGTTTGATAACTGGTGATTAAGCCTGGATGCGAATAGATCGATATCTGGTGTTCCATACCGTGCTGTAATATCAGCAAATGTTTTTTTATCCAAAAGTATAAAAAATTCGGTGTTTTCATTAAATTTGCGTGACCTGGTGTCTGCCACTGAATTTAGTTTACTTGGTAGGTAAGTAGCTGATATCCAAATATTTCTCTGGATACACCATTGCCAAATTGTGTTGGCCAGATTGTCACATTATGTCGATTTGTTTCCACCCATGTGGTTGATATATGCTACCACGATGGTATTGTCAATCTGTAGTCTAACATGCTGGTGATATAACCCAGAACAATATGACTTTAGGCCATGGAATGCACCCAACATTTCCAGGTAGTTTATGCCTAGTGTTTGTAATGATGACGCCTCCTGTGCATTCCATCTACCTCCACAGCTGGAGATGGAATTGGTAGCACCCCAACCAAGTGCACTGGCATCAGTTTGTAGCACCATAGAAGGGTTGCTGATAATGATTGGATTGGAACAATGCCGAATGTTATCTTTCCACCATTTTAGTTCCATTATGGCTTCGATTGGTAGCTTCACTGGTCTGTCAAAATAACCAGCATTAACGTTGAGTGCTCGTATTTTTGCCCTCTGTAAATTTTGATAATGTAAAGGTCCAAATTGTGTGGCTGGAAAGGCAGCCACTATTTTGCCAATTATTCTTGCTACCAATCTGATGGATGGTTCACTGATGTCAATGAGGTTATTGCCAGCCTCTATTAAGGCTATAGCCTTTTCCTTAGGCAAAGTCACCGACATGTGAACTGAGTTAATGGTGAACCCCAAATAATCCATTGTGGTGGAAGGCGTTAATTTAGATTTAACTGGATGGATGATAAACCCCAGTTTTTCAAATTATTGTTTCGTGGCTGTTACCGTTTGTTTGGCCAATTCCAAAGTTTTGCCCACAATAAGTATGTCATCTAGTTATGCCATCACCATAATAATAATAATAATGAATTTTATTTATGGGCGCCTTATACCGAGGTCTCAAGGACACCTTACAGAGATTTATAGGAAACATATAATCAGAATTAAAAAAAAATAAGTTATAAAGACCAATACACAAATCAGGGACAGAATTCCTTCCAAAAACACAAAAAGAAAATCAGAAGCACAATTTGAGGAGAGAGCATGTGTTTTTGTTTCCGCAGAAACGCTAGGGCTGGTTTCAAAATTTTAGTGAACAGCCTGGGGGCTGATGTTAGCCCATTTGGTAGTGGTCTGTACTGCCAGAGCTGTCCCATCCAGTTGAATTTTAAATAACATCTGTGGTCACCTCGAATAGGCAATGAATAGTAAGCATCTTTTAAATCAATGCAAGCCATGAAGTAACCTTTGGAAATCAATTGTTTAGCAGTAACAAGGGTTTCCATTTTGAAATGAATATATTGTACAAAAGTATTCAAATTTGTCAAATCTATGATGATGCGACAACCACCATCTTTTTTGTTTTTGGTAAAGATATTGGACACAAATTCCTGCGATTCGTGTTGGGCTTTTTCAATTACCCCTTGTGCGTAAAGCCGCTCCAGTTCAGCATGTGCTTCTGATTTTTCTTTATCTGAAAGTACGAACATTCGGTTCGGTACATGCTGAACGGGAGGGCTATGTTTCTGTATAAATTCTATGGTATATCCCTGGATACTGCTTAAAATATAAGTGTCTGTAGTTAACATACTCCATGCATCCAGAAAGAAGTGTAATCTCCCACCAACCTCCATACTCCCTGCAATTCGTAAGGAACCAGACCCACCTACCTCCATGGTTACCAGTGGCAGGTTTACTTATTTTTGTGAATCTTTCGTGGAGGTTGAGGCGCCGGTGTCTGGGTTTGTGGTTGGGTTGGTGTTGGGGGTTTGCGCATCTTCCACGAAGGTCGGTCTGGGCCATGGCCTAAAAAAGACCGATGTTCGGTGTACCTGGCCTTTGAGCTTTCACCAGTTTGTCTTGTTCTGCTGGTGGGTGCATAAGGGTGCTGTTTATGGCCATGGTACGTTTTTGATGATGTTGCTTTGATGAGCCCCAGGGGTTTTGCCTCCTCATCGAGCTCTTTGACTTGCTTGGATAGGTTACCTCCAAATAGTAAAATTGGTGGTTTTATGTTTCCAGGTTTGCACAGACCTGCAAATTTCGGGTTTAAAGCAGGTCGGATGGCACTCTTCCTGATGCTGTTTATTTCGTATTGAGTATTACAGAGCAGTGCCAGTGCATCCTGTTGATCCTGCGACATCTCCTTTTCATCTAGTTTGACATCCATGCCTCTAACTCGTGCTCCGACGTGTTTCCATATGCAATTTTTTACAATAGGAACATTCAGGGATGTACAGTTCCTTGGTGGCAAATGTCTTGCCGTGGTGTCCATTACAGCCTGTTCCTGTAGCTGCTTAAATGACATATAGTCAATACTGGCAGCTAGTTTTGGTTCCAGGTTTCGGCCAGTTTGGTCTGGCGGAATGAATTGGGACACCATGTCCAGTAGATTTTCGTCTTCCTGCACCCCTCGCACATTTGATTTTTGTTCTGCAAACCCCTCTTCAGGGTCAGCCCAGAATTGACCCCCAGTACTCCCCTCAGACGAAGGAGATGCACTGTGCAGACCTACAAGAGGTGCTGCTGTGGGTGTAATAAATTGCCCACAGTGACTAGACTCCATCTCCCGGAGCCTGTCACGTTGGAGCATTTGCTCCATAAGCCGCTCCATCCGGCTCCAGCGTTCACGGTCGCTGGCCGCTCGCGGCTGCTCAAAGTCGGACTCATCCGAGTCAACGACTCTATTAGATTTTTGTTTTGCCTTACCGCCCGGCCGCGGTGTAGATCTGGCCGGTGCGGGGCCGAAGTCGGGCACAGCTGTTCCCATTACGGGTGATTCATGTGTCGCCCGCAACTCCGCGGTCCTCCCTCGCCAGCTTTGTCGCAGCCTTCTTAGTTTACTTCGTCTTGTCCATTGACTCCACACCTGTAACACATAGATACATAGATACATAGAAAATAGGTGCAGGAGTAGGCCATTCGGCCCTTCGAGCCTGCACCGCCATTCAATATGATCATGGCTGATCATCCAACTCAGTATCCCGTACCTGCCTTCTCTCCATACCCCCTGAGCCCCTTAGCTACAAGGGCCACATCTAACTCCCTCTTAAATATAGCCAATGAACTGGCCTCAACTACCCTCTGAGGCAGAGAGTTCCAGAGATTCACCACTCTCTGTGTGAAAACGTTTTTCCTCATCTCGGTCTTAAAGGATTTCCCCCTTATCCTTAAGCTGTGACCCCTTGTCCTGGACTTCCCCAACATCGGGAACAATCTTCCTGCATCTAGCCTGTCCAACCCCATAAGAATTTTGTACGTTTCTATAAGATCCCCTCTCAATCTCCTAAATTCTAGCGAGTATAAGCCAAGTCTATCCAGTCTTTCTTCATATGAAAGTCCTGACATCCCAGGAATCAGTCTGGTGAACCTTCTCTGCACTCCCTCTATGGCTATAATGTCCTTCCTCAGATTTGGAGACCAAAACTGTACGCAATACTCCAGGTGTGGTCTCACCAAGACCCTGTACAACTGCAGTAGAACCTCCCTGCTCCTATACTCAAATCCTTTTGCTATGAAGGCCAACATACCATTCGCTTTCTTCACTGCCTGCTGCACCTGCATGCCTACTTTCAATGACTGGTGTACCATGACACCCAGGTCTCGCTGCATCTCCCCATTTCCTAATCGGCCACCATTTAGATAATAGTCTGCCTTCCCGTTTTTGCCACCAAAGTGGATAACCTCACATTTATCCACATTATACTGCATCTGCCAAACATTTGCCCACTCACCCAGCTTACCCAAGTAACCTTGCAGTCTCCTAGCATCCTCCTCACAGCTAACACTGCCCCCCAGCTTAGTGTCATCCGCAAACTTGGAGATGTTGCTTTCAATTCCCTCGTCCAGATAATTAATATAAATTGTAAATAGCTGGGGTCCCAGCACTGAGACTTGCGGTACCCCACTAGTCACTGCCTGCCATTGTGAAAAGGACCCGTTTACTCCTACTCTTTGCTTCCTATTTGCCAGCCAGTTCTCTATCCACATCAATACTGAACCCCCAATACCGTGTGATTTAAGTTTGTATCCTAATCTCTTATGTGGTACCTTGTCGAAAGCCTTCTGAAAGTATGTAGAGAACAAAAAGAACGCAGAGTATCTCTTACCTGCAGTTCCCGGCTTAAACTTTGCCGCTGAGGGGAAACGTCGTTCCACCCGCGTGACTGTTTCGCAATGCGTGTAGCGATATGACACGCATGCGTCCTGGCGGGGTTCTTCACGTAATCACTCACGTGACTCCGAAGTAAAATGGATATTTATTGTCACGTATGGAATTGCATAGTGAAATTTTGCACATAATTTTGCATATTGTATCATTTTGCATACAATGCTGGTGCCGCCATTTTTTGTGCCATTTCATCAAGTTCAAGGTCCGGATTTCCGCGTGCTTGTTCAACTGGAGCGGGTCCCCATCTCTTCCGCCCCCCACGACTGGCTTGGTGCCTGAACCGTCATCTCTCTATTCTGCCCGTCGGCAATCTTTGTATTGTGGGGGCAACCTCCTGCAGCTTACCTTGAAGGCGCTGGAGGCATTACCCCGGTTCACCTTCCTAACGGTCCTTCTTCTACACGCACGATGTCTCCAATGACTCCATCCAGGTATTCCAAATCCGAGGAGCCTCCAAACGAGTTTGGCTGCCCGACGCAGCCTCTCAGCTGGTTTCAGCTGATTATTTTGAACTAAAAATAATTTAAATAAATTATTTACAAAAATAATATGTACAGTACAAAAATACAGACAAACCCACCACCATAATACAAAGTAAAGCAAATATTCTTAAATATTGAATATTTTAATTACTATTTCCCCATCCTTATTGAGGATACATTCCACCCTCCGTGGTGCCCAACGGTCCCAGAAATTCCCCATGGCGCCCGTGGATAGCGCGTAGTCCCTTTCTAAAACCACCCGGGGGCGGACGTAACCCCGGCAAAGAGGCAGGCAGCCAGCTCGGGCAGAGCCCACTTCCGCCTGGCGCCATAACTCGTGGATGGCCAGCTTGGCGAGGCCTGGAAGCAACCAACAAGGACATCTTCAGCCATACCAGCAAGTACTCCACATGTTCGAGCCTCCCCAACACCCGGTGCGGCGGTACAAGGGTCGGCCGCTCTTACGACCGTGTCGTCACCCTCCGCTGACGGAGGTGGCCGATTACGACCAAGTTCCAGACTCTGAGCAGATTCCGGTAGAACCTGGGCATCCTCTGCAGGACACCAAAAGTGGAAAAAGTGCTTCGCCAGCACGTGCTACCTGGGAGGACGACGGGAGTACAGGTATCTCTGTAGGGTCCCGAGGCGGAGAGCCACCACCTGGGTACGAATGTGCTCCAGCGACTGACCGACCTATTCAATTGGGAGACTCGGGGCCACTGCAGACACCCAATGCTTTCCGTCACCCTTGAAGAAGTCCACCAACTTCCCTAGATGATCCCAGCAAAGATAGCCAGTGGGGCCACTGGGGCTATATTGGACTCGCTGAATGTCCCTATCCTGCTATCCAGCAAGCTAAACAATTGATCCAATAAAGACCAGTAGAGACGTGCTGTCGTTTGATGCTTTACTGTATTCAGATTTTAAACTAACATATAAGCACAAAAAGAAACAACATTGGGTTTAGTTATATTATACATTTAGTATAAGATCATAAACGAGGATGCCACCACCAAACACAGTGGTGGTATGTGAGAAACCAGCCAGGGTACGTTCTTCAACTTTTGTCAATAATCACAATCCAGCTCAATAACATTCATAACATATAAAGATGATGTCAATAAACATAATTACTTACAGACATTGCGTCTACCAAACTCTGAGGAAGTATGGCAGCGGATTAAACACAGGTGAGTCACACTGTCTGCACACCATGAGGTTATCCCTTTCTGAGCTGCACTTCCTTGTTTATGACAACTTCCTGTCTAATAGAAAATGAAATAAAGCTGCTAAACCAGAACTTCCAGCAGGTGGCACTAATGCATTTAAACATAATACAGTCCCGTACATAGGCCACCAGTTGGTTAATGACCAACATCCTGCCCCGGTCGGAAAGCACCCTGAGGAGACCGGACAAGCGCCCTAGCCGGACGATCTGGTTTAAGCTGATGGACGAAGCCCCTCGGCGCGTTCGGCCTTCCGACGCAGCCTTCGGCGGTTGTGTGAAACGAGCTCCAGGTGGGTTCGGAACGGCTCGACGGGAAGGCTTCCACTTGCTCCAGGAAAACCGATTTGTGCCTATTCTTAGATACTTACATACACAGACAATAGGTGCCATTCAGCCCTTAGAGCCAACACAGCCATTCAATGTGATCATGGCCGATCATCCACAATCAGTACCCCGTTCCTGCCTTCTCCCCATACCCCTTGATTCTGCTTGGCCTAAGAACTCTATCTATCTCTCTTTTGAATGCATCCAGTGTATCGACCTCCACAGCCTTCTGAGGCAGATAATTCCACAAATTCACAACTCTGTGTGAAAAGGTTTTCCTTATCTTAGTTCTAAATGGCCTCCCCCTTATTCTTAAACTGTTTCTGGACTCCCCCAACATCGGGGAAATGTTTCCTGCACTTAGTGTGTCCAATCCCTTAATAATTTTATATCTATCCATCATATAACTATTAAAACTCTGATCTTGGATGTGTGCGTGTGTGTTTGTAACGGTAACGGTAAAATTTGTACATATCCGGTAGAGATTTTTCCCGTGGAGTCCAAAACTACTTATCTGGAAAATTCATGCTTTATTTCTCGAGTTATTAATGAAAATGTTCAAAGATCTGACAAAACTTTGGATTTAAAATTGTTTTTCCAGTTAAAATAATTTCTCAGATCTTCCAATGCACTTCGATACAAAGTTGCAAGACAGGAACTCTGAACTTTTCAGCTCAATGGCATCTCACAGCAAGTGCACATTTGCAAAAATGTTGCCATCATAGCTCCTGGCAGGACAGGGGAGGGTTATATGGTTATATGGGTCAATTGGTATTGCAATTGGGAAGATGCTATTGGGATTTTTTTTCCAACTCCAGTGCTGGGGGAGGCTCACGAGCTATGATCTTTGCAGAGGAGCGCTGGAATCTTACCTTCGGCAACGGGTTGAGTTGGAGTACCACGCCTCCCATGGGGGCCACGGGTGGGGGGTGGGTGCGTTGGGGGAGCAGACCCAAGGGGTCTACACTTGGACTAGTATACCTATAAAAGTATCATCTTGTGTCTGCGTGTGTCCATGTATGTTTTGTATCTTCCTCAAAATGCTACGTGCTAGTGCTTAATTTTTTATATATTCTGACACATTTTTACCGTCCACGACGTACTCAGGTTCACTTAAGATTTCACCCTATATTTCACGTTATTCGCAATTAAAGTTGTAAAACAAGCCAAAAACCGCTTCTCACAGAGAGCCTTTACCCAGCAAATTCAAATGATGATTTTACAATGCCACTCACAGTGCTATCAAGCTGCCGAGTGCCACAATGACTCACAACGGGACGTTGCCAACAGTAACTGCAGCAGAAGGAGAGGTTGACAAAAGCAGGCCCCATCAGAGGGGGAGCCAACCATAGTGCCATTTGGCATGAGCCTGCTGCCTGTCTGCTTCAAAGGGATCTTGTTTTGGAGTTCTCTAAAATTGAGGGGCCTCTGCTTGATCTTGGTTTGGGGGCCTCTAAAATTGAAATTGGCCTGGGCCTCAGTTCATCCATGAGAGGGCCTGGCCAAAGCTGCCATAGAGAGAGAGAGGTGGAGAGTGTTGCACAGGGCTGGTTCATGGGCTCACCGGCCTGTATTTTCTGCAGCGAGGTAGAGACCGTGTTCTACGTGCATATGGAGTGTGCGAGGTTGCTGCCCCAGTAGGAATATCTGAAGGGGCTGCTCCTCAAGTTCTGGTTGCATTTTAATCCTATGATCCTGGTTGTGGACACAAGGCTGGGAGTGGGGAGGGCCGATCGGGGGGGGGGAGAATCTCCCTGTCGGATTGCTTCAGGGCCTGGCCAAGATGCCCATTCGCGGGTTCCCGCCACCCCGCCCTCGCCGCCCCCCCCCCCCCCCCAATGTGGGGACGATTGATTGCCTCCATGAATTCCATCATTTTCCTTTTCCGGTCTGAGCGCAGACAACCCCCCGTCCCACATTGGAGGACAGGGCCCAACGGGTCCCACTTGGTCTAGTACATAACTCAAACTCTGATCTTGTACTCTTCCGGTTTGCGTGGTTTTTCTATTTGCATAACAATGGTACAGGATACCGCTACGATTATTTGCCATCTTACTCACCATTCTCCTGTGCTCAAGTGTAACAAGTTTTGTTCCGATCTATGGTATATTTTAAAAGTTATTAAGGTTTAAAAAATTTAAAAACCTTGCATGCACAGATTGATCTCCTCTCGTGTCAGTCAGCGCCACGCAGACTGGTGTCTCCTGCCAATCGCACGCCTCGCCCGGTGAGGAGAATTTAAACCTGAAGGAGTGGAGTGAGCATCAATAACGCTTCGCCGGCTGGAGATCAAGTGCATCTGCACCTCCGTGTGGCGAGCGGTCGAGCCCACTTCACGGCCTCCGTGGTGTCCAGCCGCGGGCACCATCAGCCGCTTCGTCCAACCCGGGCTTCTACCCGTGAGTCCCCGGCCAGGGTTCTACACGGTGATCCATGAGGCATCAAGACTGCGGCGGTGATGCCTCGCAAAGATGGGGCCACGGTAACAGTGAGGCCTCGCGGCGGCAGTGGTCCTTGCCGAATTTCAAAATACGTAGAGAAATCTATCTTCCTCTTTTTTCAGTTTTTTCCTGTCTTATGTCTGGTGGAGGTGGACGAGGAATAGAGAGAGGAGGGGGGACTGGTGGAGGTATGGAGTAGGGAATAGAGACAGAGGATGGCAGTGGGGGGAAGTCAGGAGGGATAGTGGGAGAAAAAAGGGTGAGGAATGGGGGATAGAAGGATAGGAGGGCAGTTGGGAGGGGAGAGGAGTTATGGAGGTAGGGAATCACTGAGGGTAGGGGAAAGGAGAGGTGAGGGTGGGATTGGTGGAGGGGAGGAGGAGAGGGGAAAGAAGAGGGAGGGTGATGAGGAGGGGGAGGGAGTGCTGGGGGGCTGAGGGGAAATGAGACACGCTTGCACAGTTGGGGGCTTTGTGTGAGTGGTGGAATATTGTGTTGGGGAACAGGTTGCGTTGGGGGAACGGGTGAGTGGTGGAATATTACATTGGGGGAGCAGACCCAATGGGTCTGCACTTAGTCTAGTGTTTCTATAAGATCCATTCTCATCCTTCTAAATTCCAGTGAATACAAGCCCAGTCGTTCCATTCTTTCATTATATGACAGTCCCGCCACCCCGGGAATTAACCTCATGAACCTGCGCTGCACTCCCTCAATAGCAAGAATGTCCTGCCTCAAATTTGGAGACCAAATCTGCACACAATACTCCAGGTGTGGTCTCACCAGGGCCCTGTGCAACTGCAGAAGGACCTATACTATACTCAACTCTCATTATGAAGGCTTTCTTCACTGCCTGTTGTACCTACATGCTTACTTTCAGTGACTGATGTACAAGGACACCCCTGTCTTGTTGTACTGCCCATTTTCCTAACCTGAAACCATTCAGATAATAATCTGCCCTCCTGTTCTTGCCACCAAAGTGGATAACCTCACATTTTTCCACATTATACTGCATCTGCCCTGCACCTGTCCACTCACCCAACCTGGCCAAGTCACCCTGCATCCTCATAACATCCTCTTCACAGTTCACACTGCCACCCAGCTTTGTGTCCTGTGCAAATTTGCTAAAGAAGGAACTGCAGATGCTGGAAAAATTGAAGGTAGACAAAAATGCTGGAGTAACTCAGCGGGTGAGGCAGCATATATGGAGCGAAGGAATAGGTAACGTTTCAGGTCGAGTCTGAAGAAGGGTCTCGACCTGACACGTCACCTATTCCTTCGCTTCATAGATGCTGCCTCACTCGCTGAGTTTCTCCAGCATTTTTGTCGACCTACAAATGTGCTAATGTTACTTGCAACTGATCATGCATTGGTCTTGTCCTGTGAGCCTGCTGTGGGTCAGTCACAAAGTCAACATAGTCCAATGTCAATTGGGTGTCTAGCTAGTTTAGCTAGTCAATGTCAGAGTGATCATCTTCCACTTGAGCAAGTTTTGGTGACTCCTGAGATCATCGATGGTCCTCATGATGTTGTACAACCTTTTTTTTAATATTCTAATCATCCGCTTACTTCAACCATTGTTATTCAGCTAGCTGTTTGATGGTACACTTACTTGATTTGGTCCATTGATTAGATGAGGAACACTTTGTTTCGATCAAGGAACTGGAAGGAAATTGGAAGGCTGTCAAGGATCTTTGGGTGGGTTGGGGATTTATCAAGTGCCAGCAGTGCTTCAAGCTCAAGGTTGTTTTCTTCACAGTAATGCTTCACTGCTGAGCAAAGCTGTTGAATAAGCCACTGCTGGATGATGCCAATTATTACCCAAGCTCTTCTTGTTTGCCTTCCCGTTTACAAGCAGATGGTCTTTGGAAAACCTCTTCATTGCTCTTGGACTTTCAGATGCACACAAATGTTAGTTTCAACTCATTAACCCCTGAAACATTACCACACTTCCACTTCTCAAGTTAGATAAGCCGAACTTTAGAATTAAGAGAAGGAGAAGGCTCGTCAAGTTTTCTCCACCATTCACAACAATCATCTTCTACCTCAGCTCCATTTTCCTGCACTATCCTCACATCCCCTGATTAGCTGAATATCCAGGCATGTATCTATCTCTGTTTTGAATGAACTTAATGAGTAAGCTTCTCCATGGTAGATAATTCCAAAAGTTTATCACTATCTGGGTTTTAAAAAACGGCCTCTTATCTCAATCTTAATTGGCCTATCTCCTATTCTGAGACAATGACTTCTGGTGTGGGACTTTTCAGAGAAACATCCTTCCCACATCCAACCTACTGAATAATGTAAGAAGAATTTTGTAAATTTCAATGAGATCATCTCTCATTCTAAATTCTGGAGAACTCTACTCACCCTCTTCATGTGGCAAATCGTACATCCTTGGAATGTGCTGATTCTTTGTTGAATTCTCCTTATTAAGAGGAAAAGACTTAATTTGCACACAATATTCCAGATGTTGACTTGTCAAATCCCTGTATATTACCTCGACATATTGTACTCAAATCTTCTTGTAATGAATACTCTTTACATTATTGATTTGCTACACCCGATTGATAGTTTTCAGTGGCTTATGTACAAGGTCCCTTGGGACATCTTCCAATCTCATATTTAGAAAATACTCCACATGTGAACCAAAGTGGATGACTTCACATTTCTCAATGCTGCACTCCATGTTGTCACTCATTTGGTTAATTTATCTCTGTCTGTTTGAAGCTTTTTTACATCTTCCTGTGCACCCAGAATTGAATTGGGTCATGTGTCATTGGCAAACTTAGAAATATGACATTTGGTCCCATCAGTCAAATCACTGATCTATCATGAATAGCTACAATCTGAACACCATTTTGTGCTCTACCCCCATTATACACAACTGAACAGTTTACTCTCTTGAAGAGTCTTGCCATACCTTATCAATCTCTTGGTCCTCCTTTGTTGAGTTCTAAAATTCTCCCAAATAGGCAAGGGGTGGGAAACATTTGTTGCCGATTTGTAAGACCAAAGAAGGCATTGCTTTGTCAAACCAAACATTTCACCTAGTCACAAACCCTCTGCACTGGAGACCCAGCACGAGATATCTCTCGGCACTTAACACAAAACCCTTTTCAGGATTGTTTTCCCAATCACTGCTGGTGTTGAGCAAGGTGAGCTCAGGCAACCCTTATGAAGACTATGCTGCTCAGTTAGCCATGGAAATTACCTAAATGACTAAATGTTACGATTCACTAAGAGTCCTCAGACAGTTTTCAGAATCTCTGACTGCTCCTTCGGCTGATTCATCTTGTTGCCTTTACGCACCAAGTTTCAAGATACAAGAACTTTATTGTCACATGCACATACAGGATGTACAGTGAAATTAAGGTGGCAATGCTTATGGGATTGTGCAAACCAACAGAACCAGTATTTACAATAAAAAACAAACAACAATGTTTACAATAATTCTATATAACTAAAAGGCTTCGTCTTGTTTGCGTGTGTGTGTGCCCAAGATGTGTCAATCTGCTTTTCCTATCTTCTTCCAAACGGAAGGCCACAGCCTTCCCATTTTCACATATCCCACTCAAAGTTTTCCGTCGTGGCGATAAACATCTTCCCGTCGCATTTCCACCTATATTTCCGCAGTTATTAATCCTTTAAATTTTAAAAACAGCCCCAAAAACTCACCCATTTCGGCAAAAAGAAAACGAGCGACGTCACAATGCACTCGCAAGGTAGGACGGAACACTCCGGGTGGGAGGGGCACTCATAGACATAGAAACATAGAAAATAGGTGCAGGAGGAGGCCATTCTGCCCTTCGAGACAGCACCACCATTCATTGTGATCATGGCTGATCGTCCCCAATCAATAACCCGTGCCTGCCTTCTCCCCGTATCCCTTGACTCCAGCGCTTGCGGCACAATGCAGTCACATGGCAGGTAGGGACACTCCAGGAGGGAGCGGCATTCCAGCGCTCGCGGTGAATGAGGAGTGGCGGCGGCTCCCGACGCCCGATTACTTGGTGGGGAGGATGGTGCCGGGGGCCGAGCCCGGGGACTGGGCTTGGGATGGAGCCGAGCCTGGTACTGGAGCTGGAGTGTGGGCCGATCCCGGGGTTTGGGAGGGGCAGTGACCGGGGCCGACAAAGAAGCCGCCGTTGGAACCAAGGACGAGCCTGGGTCCGGGGTCAGGGACGAGCATACTGGAGCCCAGGCTGGTGGCTGAGCTGACGGATGGAGTCTACAGCCAAAGCCGGCCCGAGTACGAGAACCAGGCCGAGTTCCAGATCCTGGCGTTTCTCTACGCCCTTGGTATATCCAGGGGCAGGGAATGGGAGTGAGGGGAGGAGGATGTGAAATGAGGAGGAGGCAGATGGGGTGGGGTGTGGGGTGGTGGAGGGAGATGGGGGTGTGGAGGAGGGTGATGGGGAGGGGTGGAGCAAGGAGATGCCCCCTCCCTATCTACCCACACACCCATCCTCTACCCCCTCCCTCTCTATAACCTCCCTCACCCCCACTCTACCCCGTCCCTCTCCATCTACCCCTGTCTCTCTCTAGCCCTCTTCCTCTGCCACTTCCCTCTACCCTCCCCTCCCTCTCGCTCTCTAGCCACTCCCTCTCCTTCTCTACCCCACCCCCCTCTCTCTCTAGCCTACTTCCTCTCTACCCCCTCTTCCTCTCTACCACCCCTCCCCTCCACCACCTTTAATTGTAAAGAGGAAGAGGATTGAGTGCTGGGGGATGAGGAGAAATGAGCCGCGCCTGCACAGTTGGGGGCTATGCTTGAGTGGTCCAATATTGCTTTGGGGGAACGGATGAGTGGTGAAAACTTGCGTTGGGGGAGCAGACCCAACGTGTCTGCACTTGGTCTAGTTTACAATAAAAAAGAGCATCACTATTTGCAAAAGCAGTGGATATAAATAAGTATGTGTATGCATTATAAATATCTATGTGTGTGTGTGTGCGCATGAGATGGGCAGTATGTGGGACATGGTGGGGGCCCTAGTGAGATCAGTGTTTACAGTCCTGATGGCCTGTGGGAAGAAACTCCATCTCAATCTCTCTGTTTTAGCTGCGTCACTGCGGAGGCGCTTGCCGTACCCAGAAGAGTCCGTTGTTGGGGTGGTGGGGGTCCTTCATGATTCTACAAACTCTGGTCCTGCACCTCCTGGTGTATAGGTCCTGCGGGGGGGGGGTGTAGTTCACATGATGCATTCGGCTGAATGCACTACTCTCTGCTGAGACATCCTGTCCTGGGCAGAGCTGTTGCCAAACCAGGGAGTGATGTTTCCTGTCAGGATGCTCTCTACAGCTCCAGAGTAGAAGGATTGAAGGAACCTCAAGGAGACTCTGAATTTCCTCAGCTGCCTGAGGTGGTAAAGGCGATGCCTTGGCTTTCTGACCAGTGTGTCAATGTGTGTTTTCCATGTCAGGTCCTCCGTGATGTGGATTCCCAGGTATTTAAAGCTGCTCACCCTATCCACAGTAGTCCCATTAATCCACAGTGGCGTATACGTCCTTGGCTGTTGTGCCTTATAAGGTCCACAATTACTCCCTTGGTTTTTGTGACATTTGTGAAGAAGCTGTTATCCTGACACCAATGCTAAGTCAGCCACTTCCTCCAGGTAGGCTTTCTCATCGTTGTCGGAGATCAGGCCCACCACCACTTTGTCGTCAGCAAACTTAATGATGGAGTTGGAGCTGAACCTGGCCACATAGGCATGTGCGTACAGGGAGTACAGTATGGGGTTGAGGACGCAATCCTGGGGGAATGCTGTGTTCAGGGTGAGAGGTTTGGAGGTGTGTCTACCCACCTTAACCACCTGGGGCTTGGCGGTCAGAAAGTCCAGGACTCAGGCACACAGGGGAGTGTTCAGTCCCAGTTCCAGCAGCTTGTCAGCAAGTCTTGTTGGGACTATGGTGTTGAAAGCTGAACTGTAATCAATGAACAGCAGCCTCGCAGAACCCCCCTTCTGGCTGTCAAGGTGAGAGATAGTGGCAAAACCTGGGAGACCGCATCATCCGTGGATCTGTTTGGTCGATATGCAAACAGCAGCTGGTTCATGGTACGGGGGAGGAAGGCGCAGATGTAGTCCTTGATCAGCCTCTCGTAGCATTTCATGATGACTGAGGTGAGGGCCATCGGTCGGTAGTCATTCAAGCAGGCTGGAGAGGCATTGTCGTGCACTGGGTCAATAGTGGATCTCTTGAAGCAGGGAGGGACCACGGACTTGGCCAGGGAGAGGTTTAATATTGTGGTGAACACTGGAGATAGCTGATTAGCACAAGTCTTTAGTACTCGCCCAGATATACCATCTGGGCCTGCAGCTTTCCTTGTGTTCGGAGTTGTAAGCAGCAGTGCAAGCATTTAAAGCGACACGAATGGATCTATCAATCCAGGGTTTTTGGTAAGGAAAGAAACTAACCCTTACATGGGGACGATGTTGTCGGCTAGTGTTTCTATAAAGTCCGTGACAACTTCCGCAAACTCACTGACGTCTCTAGAACTTGAGTGGAACATATTCCAGTCGACGTCACTCAGTGTATCCTGTTGCGTGGCCTCTGAATGGTCAAACCACCGCTTTCAGCCAGTGGGGAGAAGCCTCATCTATAATGGAAGAGACGAACACCCGTTTCCTAAAGAATGAGGACATCTCCAATGCCCTGGTATGGAACACCTCATCCTGGGCGCAGATCCGGCGTAGACGGAGGAATTGGGGGTAGGGGATAGAGTTTTGACAGGAAGCAGGGTGGGAAGGAGTGTAGTCAAGATAGCTATGGGAGTCAGTAGGTTTGAAGTAGATGTCGGTCAATAGTCTGTTTCCTGTGATGGAGACGGTGAGATCTAGAAACGTTCTTCTTTCGTGTCCATGATCTATGTTTCAAATGTTCGGCCAGGCACTTGCACAATGGACAGCCTTCTCGTTTGCCACAGCTAGATCTTCCAGGCAGCATTGTTCGCCAAGGAGTGGGCATCTTAGTCGGTGTGACATGGATTGTACAGATGGTCCACATTCACATTCTGTGTCTGCCACATCTGCATCGCCCCATTTGGTCATATTGGTCTTGCATCGGCCCATCCCGGTACGAAGCCGGTTGCGGGAATTCCAGGTCTTCTAGTCACACCAGGTGCCAGCTATTCCTTGGTTGGGATTGGCATCTTTACATGGTGGTGGTTTTCACTGCGTTTCTTTTCCCACAAGGCTAGTCTGGTTGCTTGAGGAGACTGTGACAGTGACTGGACTGTGTGAAGGAAGCTCTTCCTTGACTTTACCCGTTTTGGGGCTGGTTTATGGGAGTGACAGGAATGGCGGATGGCCCCAACTTGCCTTTCAGTTCGACCGGCAACTGATCTGCGCATTCGTGGTGGAGCAATACTGGCCAAGACATGCAAGCTATTCGCATCTGTTAGTTTTAGGCAGCCAGTAATGCATCTGCAGCTGTCCTACACTGTCCTTCCTACACTGTCATGCTGACTCGGACCGATCCTGTTACTGCTATCCAAATGTGCCGCTATTTCTGCATCTTTAATGATTTACCCCAGCATCTTCCCCACCACCGATGTCAGGCTAACTGGTCTATAATTCCCTGTTTTCTCTCTCCCGCCTTTCTTAAAAAGTGAACACACGGCAGGGGGTGGGGTTTGGGGTCGGATGAGGGCAGGTGAGTAGATGAAGGCCGAGGCGATGTCTAGTGGGTGGATGGTGGGTGTTCAGAGAGGAGGGGGGCATGAGGACTATTGTATGGGTGGGGAGTAGCTGCGGTCACCTGGCTAAAATGGGAAGTGGAAGACGCAGTGGAACCCCCATTGAGGTTCCCTGTGGGAGGGGGGAGCTGTAAGACCCAGCACAGTCAGGCCCCGTGGAGTGAGAGCCTGCATCGTGGAGACTGTGGGCCCGGCGCTGAGCCTGGGACTCAGGTAGGGCGACGGCTTCAGCCCACTGGTGGGCAGTGGAATGGCGAAGGTCGGCAGAGTCGCTGGTGGAGGCCCGCGAGGTGTTTCGTCCGGGTCAGTGGACGAAGCGTGGGTAGTCCCGGTCAGCGGATGGCCAGGGAGGCAACGAGGGTCGGCGTCATCGGTGAGGCGATAAAGGTCGGCGGTCCCGGTGAATCGGTGAAGGTCAACGACGGCGGCATCTACGATGGTCCGGGCCTGGGACGGGCCGGTCTGGAGGCGAGCAAGTTTGCGATCCTTTGTGGAGTCCAGGTATAAAAGGAAGCATTTGTTGAAGGCGTGGATCTGGCGTTGCATAATGTGCAGTTGGGGTATCTTGCAGGTGTGGGTGAGTGAGCTTTGGGAGATTCAGAGCGAGGGCCTGTTTGTGTCGGCGAATCGCAGCCGGTGTAGAACGCAGGGAACGGAATGAGAACTGTTGTGAAAAATGGCAGATCGACTGTGGGAACCTATAGTCCAGGTTGGGTCCGAACTCGGATGTCTGGAACAGGAGCTGGAATCCACGAGGTAATAGAGGCGCAGGTAAGTCCCGAGAAAACAAGCGTGACTGTGGTAATGGGTCTGGGTTAAGATGTTGTCGTAGTCGGAGGGAAGGACGAATCACAGAGGGGGAGCAGTGAGAGAGGATGTTGCTGAACTCTCGTCGGACAGAGGAGGAAATCTTCAAATTAGACATACCTTGAGGAGATTGTGCAGTGGAGTGGACAAAATGTGTAAGAAAGAATCTGATAATGTTCTGAACACTTAAAGTGGCCCTGGGGATGATGATGTAAAAACAATTCAATTATTAATAGTAATAATATTTACAAAACAAACACCCACCACCAAATGCAAAAAATGCCAAATATTCTTTACGCTAAATATTAAATAACTATATTGCAATCCTGGTCCAGGATGTATTCATTCCTGTAAATCACTTGAGACTGTATAAGATTTACACACATCTTTAATCAGCACTGTAACTTGGCAGCACTACAAAACAAGGTGTTATCAGTTCATCCTAGCTGCTTCAACTTTTACAATTGTGTTGCACCATATGATTCCAAAAAGATGACAAATGGAGACCAACTCGTTATGAATTGGTCAGATTTATCTATTAGGAGGAATCACATTTCCTCAAGATGTGCGGTGTCCAACATACGTGCAATCCACATCTTGAGCGTTGGTATTGATGTATTTTTCCAAAATGTAAGTATTAATTTTTTTGCTTTGTATTAAACCATAATTAAAAAATAATTTTTGAGATGGATTCAGTTTATTCCCATCTTCCATTACCCCAAATATAATCAATTCATTATTAGGTTCCATTTTTATCTTAAATAATTTTGTAAATATTTCAAAAATATCACTCCAGAATCTATAAAGTTTTATACAGGAAACAAAAGAGTGTTATAGTTGCGTTTTGGGTTAAACACTTATCGCAAATGGGGGATATATTTGGATAAAATTTATTTAATCTTGTTTTTGAATAATATAATCTATGTAAAATTTAAAATTGAATTAGATTATGTCTTGCATTAATCGAACATTTGTGAATGTATATCAAATATTTTCCCCATGTAACCTTCGTAATTTTTATCATTAATTCCCGTTCCCACTCTTCTCTATGTACCTCTGTCGCTGGTAGGTCTATATTTAAAATACTATTATATAAATTTGATATTAATTTTTGTGCATCAGCTTTAATATTCATTGCTTCTTCCAATAAATCAGGGGTTATTTTTTGATATCCTAGCTGCTTCAACTAACGGTGCTGGGAATGGGCATTAGTATAAGTGTTATAATGGGGTGGAGTTAGTGATTGGTTCACATGCATCATCTCTTCGACAACAACCTAGGCACGTTGCCTGTGTCCTACAAGATTATTACTGACCCCGATGTGACACCCGTAATCCGACCCCCGCTCCGATTGTCATTTGCCATGACTGACAGGGTTCAATCTATGCTGAAGGACATGGCGTAATTGAAGCAGTCAGCGACCCCACCGACTGGGTCTCAACCATGATTGCCACAGTTAAGAAGGGAAAGGATGAAATCCGCCTGTGCATTAATCCCAAAGACCTCAACACTGCCATTAAGCGCCCACACCATCCCATGAAGACAGTAGAGGATGTTGCGGCAAAGACCGGAATGGCCACGTACATCCGGGACCGCGTAGCCTCCTGCCCCATTTGCAACAATCTTGCGCCTCATCAGCAGCGGCAACCCCTTCTGAAACAACCTCCACCAGCACTGCCTTGGTCGTCACTGGCTGTGGACATTTTCGAATGGTGCGGTAAGCACTACCTCGTTCTGGTGGACTCTTTTTCCAACTGGTTTGAACTTGACCAACTGACCTCCCTCACGTCTGAGATGGTCATCAAGAAGCTGAAAAAACAATTCTCAGCCTTTGGCATTCCTGTCATAATGAGAACCGACAACGGTCGACAGTTCACCAGCCACTTGTTCAAGCTTTTCGCCGACCGATGGAACTTCCAGCACGTCACAAGCAGTCCCGAGTATCCACAGAGCAATGGACTCGGTGAACGTGCTGTCAGAAGCGCCAAGCACTTGCTGGAGGGAGCGCGCATTTCAAAGTCAGACGTCTATCTCGATCTCCTGAATCTCAGAAACATCGCCAGAGACGGAACCTTGGGGTCACCAGCACAGCGTCTTCTGTCGAGAGTGACGAGGTCTCTGGTCCCCAACGCACAACAGCAGCTGGTCCCTCGGATGTTGAAGCCCGCCACTGTCCAGCAACGTCTCCAAGAGAAGCACGACATCCAGAAACGGTCATACGATAGTTCCAGCAGACCACTCCAGCCTCTATTGCCGGGCCAGGTCGTCCGTCTACGAACTTCAACTGGACATTCTCGTCTGGGCATTGTTGTTAGCCCGACTGATGAGCCGCGATCGTACCTTGTGGACTGTGAGGAAGCGGTATACCGGAGAAGACGACAACACCTGCTTGCTGTGAAGGAACCCCGACCACCGCCTGCTGATCCCTATGCTCCGCCGCTCCAGTTCCAGCCGCCTTTTGCAGTGTCTCCCGCCCGTCCCCGCATGCCTTGTACCCCCCCCCAACGTCCCTCGGTCTCGACTAACCACGGGGTTACACCTACCGCATGTTTCCCCTCTCGGTCACCTGAACTGCTCCAATGTGTCACACGACACTTTTGGTTTTCACTCCAAAAATCCAAATGCCATCTGGTTATGCCCATTGTGCGATGTCATCAACCTTGCCAGCTCATGTTTTGACTCGTCAAGCGACCTTACAAGTATGCTCAACTTGAGCAATTCATTTGAAAGTCTCACATCTCTGAGTGATGACCCTGATTGTGACGTATGGAGTCATGAGAATTTAAGATCATCCAGCCCAAATTGTGCTGGCCACTTACCAAAAATAACACTTAAAAAAACTGCTCCTGAGTGGCTTTGTGGAACGACATCCAAAGCAACACCAACATCCAAAGCAGAGAAAAACCCGCTGCTGAAATGTGCGAAGACAAAGGATGGCTGGACCATTGTTGGGAAAGATGGTAAAAGTAATACCCCTGATGATGACAATCCTCCATCCTCCCCCCTACACCAGCTATCACACCCGTCAACATGTTAATGGACAAAGAAATGCGTGTAATGGTGATGCTCAAAAGGAGATTCATGGTACCAACAAAGATATTGATCGCAATGATGTCAGCAATGAACATGGGATCAAAATCGCTGTTATAAATTGCCGCAGTATAAGAGGAAAATGTGCTGTGATGAATTCATTTATTGAAACTGAAAACCCTGATATCCTTATTGGGTCTGAATCTTGGCTGGACCTATCAATCAAATCTGCTGAGATTTTCCCTCCTCACCTCCAAATTTTTAGAAAGGACAGAAACTCGCATGGAGGCGGTGTCTTCATCGGAGTTAACAATACCATTCCTTGTTTTGAACGTACAGACTTAAACAGCGACTCTGAGCAAATCTGGTGTCAAGCTACACTCGAGGGTCAGTTGTTACAGATCGGAAGCTTTTACCGACCACCTGGCATGAAAACGGAGCCTCTTTTAGACCTTGGATCAATCATCTCCAAAATTTATGCCTCGTCACGCTCTCCATTTATCATCCTGGGGGGCGATTTCAATGTCCCAGGTGTAGATTGGTCTGACGGCATACAAAGTGAACCAGAAGGAGCTCTCCAGGAAGCCCTAGCTGACCTTACTCTGGAAAATCACCTGTCCCAAAAAGTCACTTTCCCTACCAGACGTGATGAGACAAGTGGCACCGAAAATACTCTAGATTTATTGTTCACTTCTCACCCAGATTTAATTTCGGAAGTTTCATCGTGTGGTGGAATTAGCGATCATTATATTATCCAAGCAAAACTGCACACAAAGCTTAAAGTTCCTTCAAAGCCACCGCGTAAAATTTCCCTCTGGAGAAAAGTGAACAGCGAGGAATTTAAAGTCTTAGCAAAAAAACTGGGAAAAGATTTCTTCAACCTGCAACCAGATAAAATATCCGTAAATGACAACTGGGTGTGGCTGAGAAACTCTTTAAATAATATTGTTACAAATCATGTTCCTCAAAAACTCATTAAGGGCCCCTTGGTTTTCGGCAAAACTGAAACGTCTCTGCAGTAAGAAAGAGAAGTCTTATATCCGTACCAAAAAAAGTGGTACAAAACTGGACTGGGACAATTTTACTAGAATGCAAAAGCAAGTCGATCGTGCTGTTAGGAATGCTCTTAGACAACATGTTTCTTCTATTCTTGGGGGAGAGCAACCCAAGGCTTTTTGGAGATATGTGAAATCCAGACGGACAGACAACACAGGTGTCCAGATGCTTAAAGTGAACAACTGTCTGATAACTGAGCACCAGGCGAAAGCAGAAGCTCTTGCAAACCAATCCAACACGTTTTCACCCGGGAAGATATGGAGCCTTCATCATTTCCAGTTCTACCGCCCAGCCCGTATGCTGATATGCCTGCTATTAAAATTGAGGTTGAAGGTGTCAAGAAGTTATTGCTCAACATCAATGCCACAAAAGCAATTGGACCAGATCAGATACAGAATCAAGCCCTCAAGATCGCAGCCGAAGAACTGGCTCCAGTTTTGCAGTTCATTTTCCAACAATCGCTTGACTCAGGTGAAGTTCCGCTGGATTGGAGGAAGGCTAACATCACTCCTCTCTTTAAGAAAGGTTCAACCACCAACCCAGCGAATTATCGTCCTGTTTCATTAACAAGTACTTGCTGCAAATTACTGGAGCATGTAATTGATAGTAATCTGATACGACACGTGAGCAAACATAACATTCTTGCTGACAACCAACATGCATTTAGGAGGCATAGATAATGTGAGTCTCAGCTTATCCTGACGACAAATGACCTGGCCAAATATCTTGATGGTAATGTCATCACGGATTTAGTAGTGCTGGACTTTTCTAAAGCATTTGATGTCATCCCACACCAGAGACTGCTTCGGAAGCTTGACTTCTATGGTATTCGTTCCAACACGAAACGATGGATTTCCAGTTTCCTGACAAAACGTCTTCAGCATGTGTGTGTGAACGGAATAAGCTCCAATTGGCGTCCAGTGTTGAGTGGTACACCTCAGTGCACAGTACTTGGCCCACATCTGTTTATGCTTTACATAAACGACATCCATGAACAAGTCGCAACCACGACCAGACTATTCGCTGATGATTGTTTGCTGTACCGTCCAATTAAGTCAGCTGATGATGAAGATGCTCTCCAAAAGGACCTCGATACAATGGTTGAGTGGTCACACCAATGGGGCATGCAGTTCAACCCTTCCAAATGTGAAACCATGCGTGTCACCAGAAAGAGGAATCCAGGCAAAACATCGTACAATATACTTGGTACCACCCTTGAAGAATCCAAACAAACCAAGTATCTTGGCATCAAATTGCAGAATGATCTGCGTTGGAATGGTCAGACTCATCATGCAACGGTGAAAGCAACAGGTGTCCTAAATTTTCTGAGGCGCAACTTTCATCATTGTTCAACTTCTGTCAAGGAGAAGCTATACTTCACCCTCGTTAGACCTCATTTGGACTACGCAGTTGCAGCATGGGACCCATACACAAATAAAAACATTTCTTCCATCGAACGTGTCCAAAGACAGGCAGCTCGATTTGTTATTAACACCTATGAGAGAGAAGCGAGTGTTACCAAACTTCTGAATTCTCTGGGGTGGAACCCTCTCCAAGACAGACGTGAAGCTCACCGTTTGACCTGTTTTTACAAAATGTTAAATGGTCAGCTCAACATAGATTACATGACCTACACCAAACCCAAACCAATTAGGAGCAGACGAGGACATTCGATCCAATTTTAGATTCCAGCTACCAAGACAGTGGTGTACAGCAATTAATTCTTCCCCCGCACAATTAAAGCATGGAATAATCTTCACCCTACCATAGTTACCCAACCAGATGCAACTAAATTTAAGGTAGCTCTTTCTTCCCAAAAACCCTTTCTGGCTTAAGTCCTCCCTCCACCACCTCCAGTTTAAATTCCATTTGGAATAATTTGGAGGACAAAGAAACCAAGAACCAAGAACCACAAGCCTCTCCCGTGCGATTTTCACCTTCAGCTTCCCCGCCTAATCCTTCAGTGGAGCGAGGGGATGGTTGGGTCCGCACGCGCTCGGGCCGTGTTAGTAGACCACCAGACAGGTATGGCGAGCATGTTTAATACACTTCCTTTAGACATTTAATCTTTAGGGGGAAGGATGTAGATTGATGATATGGCTTTCATGCTAAATGTCTATGGGATCGACAAGTTCGGCTGTTCTACATGCATGCACCGCTTCCTCGAGCGATAAATCTGGCCGTCTCAGGAGCTCTGATCTGAGCTTTTGATTGGTGATACCATGCACTAAAATATCCATCGTTAACGGATCAGTCAACTGATCAACCGGCATTTCATGGAATCGGCAACGTTGGGGTAAATAAATTAAAGACGAAATAAATGAGTCAACTCGTTCCCCGGGAAGTTGACGACGAGAGAAAAACCTTGCCCTGTCCAAATTGTGATTTGAGGGCAGGTCACAGATCTGGCCTAGTTTACGCAGCAAAACATTAGGGTCAGTAGGAGAGTTCGCCGGTGTAATTACCTGGTCATTGGCATCACGGATAGCCGGAGCATAACGGAATGCTCTGGATCGACGAAGGGCACCTGGGCCCGCAAGGTTGAGCAGGAGAGAGGCATTGACAGCATCTGGTTCATTTCGGTGTACAATCTTCATGTAGTGCTGGTAATCAATTTCAAACGTGGCCCAGCGTTCGCTGATATCCGCATCAAAGACAAGAGGCTCAGTCTTTCGACAAGAAGAAGCCATCGTAAAGTAAAGCAAAACTCACAAAAGATAAAATAAAAACCGTTATACAAGAGGAGTGGATAGGACCACTTCTGACGCCATGTAAATCACTTGAGACTGTATAAGATTTACACACATCTTTAATCAGCATTGTAACTTGGCAGCATTACAAAACAAGGTGTTGTCAGTTCATCCTAGCTGCTTCAACTAACGGTGCTGGGAATGGGCGTTAGTATAAGTGTTATAATGGGGTGGTGTTAGTAATGCTGGCTAAGTGTGATTGGTTCACGTGCATCATCAATCTACAATTCCTCCGCGGTGCCCAGCGGTCCCGGAATCTCCCCACAGTGCCCGTGGACACCGCGTGCTCCTTTTCGTGGGCCATCCTCAGGCACAGACTTAAAGAGGCCGGCAGTCGGCTTGGATGGAACCCTCTTCTTCCTGGTGCCGTGACCCATGAATGGCCAGCTTGGCCAGGCCCAGAGGCAAACCAACTAGGACATCTTCTGCTCCATCTACTCCCCTATGCACTGGGTGGCCAAAGTGAGGATGGTGGGACTGAAGTACAGCCAGAGGCAAGGAGCAGCCCCTTCAAATACTCAAACTGGTGCTGCAACCTCACACACTCCGTGCACAGGGAACACAGACTCTTCCAGCCCGCAGAAGTGGCAGGCGGCTGGCGAGTCTGTGAACCGGCTCAGGAATTGGTTGCATGGTACTCCTCGGTGTAGTACAGTGTATATATCAGGTCCCCGATGTATAGGGGAAGAATCCCTTGATAGACAATATATACACTATCAAATGGAATTTTAATATTAGTTTTTAGCAGAGTCAGGAAAGTGTAGGTCAGAGAAGTAATTTGACTGCGCTTTCTTGGAGATAGATCTATAGATAGGTAGGTGGGTAGGTAGGTAGGTAGCGAGAGAGCGAGGGAGGTAGAAAGGAAGGGAGAGAAAGACAGAGAGGAAGAAAGAAAAATATTTTGGTGCCATCTCCTTCCCCCCAGCACAGTTCACTATTGTTCTCGGGGGGCACTCCGGGTCCCTTTTCTCCTTCGTGACCTCGGTGCCCAGGTATTCCGACCTCGATGTTCCATGTCCCTCCTCGTTCTTGGTCAATGCCGGCGGCTTGGGCCTGACTTCGGAGTCCGTGGTGCACGGGCCGATCAGTCCTACCTGTAGGCCTTCCGTTGACGGTCCTTAGCAAGCGATTCTCCGTACGCAGCGGACGGTCGTCTGTCGTCGGACCAAGGCGAGCGATCTGCGAGGGGCAGTCCCCCGTCACCGCTCCACCTTGGCAGCCCTGAAGGTTGCAGCGCAATGTGGGGATTGTGGTCGTGGTCTTGTTATTAAGCGACTAGCATGAGGCAGACCAACCCCTTTGCAGGATGAAGATGGAGAAGATTAAATAGTAAAAGTATTCAAGCACTCCACGATTTGTTGACACAGTTAGTTGAAAACCCAATCGTGGCCTGCATTGGATGTTGCATATGGTTTTATATCAGGGTACCAGTGTATACATGTGTGGAAAAGTAACGCTACCAGAATGCAGAAATCCAAGTCAAATTTGCACTGAAGAGCAGGTTCTCTGATACATTTCATCAGTTGGCAAGTCACTAGATGGACACAAAATGATGGAGTAACTCAGTGGGACAGCCAGCCACAAGCAACTGGCATATTCCCCACAAAGTAATGAATGATGCGGAAAGTGTTGCAACAAGCTGCTAATTTACAGGGCTTGAAGTTGAGCTCTGGTGGTCTGGGGCGTTTGAGAGCTGGAGTAACTTTGTCCACAATAATATAGCACACTGTAACTTTTTGTACAATATGATCTCCCCTGTATGATATATATGTAACCAAATGCAACCCAGATTACTTTTGTGTGATTGGGTAAATATATTAATTGATTGTGAACTTCAAAAATGATCTAAAATAAAATCAGGAAGATGCATGTCAGTTTCACTCAAAATAAAATGTTTTAATATTTAAGAAATGCAAAGCAAACCTAGCCGTTTCTTTATCATCTTTTAATGGCAGATGAGCTCCGGATCAAGGGAGATCTTAAGCTTACCCCCGTGTGTGGACAACAGCTCAGATTAAAAATAAAAGAGCAAAGAATTGATATATCCAGGTCAAGGTTCATATCCGTACTACAGGAGGTGGATTCCCAAACTTTCACACGGCATAATTGGAGTTAAATGTTAATCCTGCACATTAACGAAACAAACACATTTTGCTGAATCTTGTAATCATAAGTGATAGTAGTACAATTAGGTCATTCGGCCCATTAATTCTACTCCGCCATTCAATCATGTCTGATCTATTTCTCCCTCCTAACCCCATTCTCCTGCCTTCTCCCCATAACCTCTGACACCCGTACTGATCAAGAATCTATCTACCTCTGCCTTAAAAAATATCCACTGATTTAGCCTACACAGCCTTCTCTGGCAAAGAATTCCACAGATTCACCATCCTCTGTCAAAATTAATTTCTCCTCATCTTCCTAAAAGAACGTCCTTTAATTCTGAGGCTATGGCCTCTAGTCTTAGACTCTCCCACTAGTGGAAACAAAATCTCTACATCCACTCTGTCCAAGCCTTTGTTCAGTATGTCCCCCCCCCCTCATTCTTGCAAACATCAGTAAGTACAGGCCCAATATCGATAAACGCTCATCATAGGTTAACCTACTCATTCCTGATAATCTAAAATCGTGCCGTCAGCTATGCATGCAAGAATGCAACCCACTTAATGCACTCTCTGCCCACACAAGTAATAAGTATAGAATCTATTCCCCTTTCAAGGATAGACACAAAAGGTTGGAGTAACTCAGCGGGTCAGGCAGCATCTCTGGTGTCGACCCGAATAGTTACCTATTCCTTTTCTCTAGAGATGCTGCTTGACCCGCTGAGTTACTCCAGCTTTTTGTGCCTATCTTTGGTTTAAACCAACACCTACAGTTCCTTCCTACGCAACCCCTTTTAAGGAATTGTGTTCTTGACATGCACAGACAAGCTGGCCTCTCCACACCTTGCAAATAGAGGCTGTGCAATTATATGACCCAAGGTCAGTTGAAAGCCCCTAGGCAAAGGCAGTCTAGGACATGAAAGTGCTTACTCCAGCTCTACATATCATTATCTTGTCACATCATAAACCACTGTTTGACACATTATATAAATGTAATATTGGTATTATTCAACATTATTCCCAAAGAAACACCAGTGCCTGCAGAGGATAGACACAAAATGTTGGAGTAACTTCGCGGGTCAGGCAACATCTCTGGAGAGAAGGAATGAGTGACTGTTTGGGGTTGAGACCCTTCTTCATCTCTGTTTGCTTTGTTGTTACCTTGTCCCAACTAACAATGATCTATTCTACATTATCCTTGATTTTCCATTCCCTCTGTCCTGTTTTCACACCTTACACTTCATTATCTATATACTCATTATCTATGTACGTCCCTTTCCCCTGATATAAAAACTTTAAAAAAAAGAAAAGAAAAGAAAATAAACCCTTGAATACGGGCAGAGGAATTGTTGCCAAAATGGCAATCTTTGTTTTCAACTTTATTGAGAAGTCCACTAAACTAGTTCAATAGCTTTACAGGGGAATACGTGTACACCACTGTATTAATTTTTAGTTTAGATGTACAGCACAGAAACAGGCCCCTCGGCCCACCGAGTCTATGCCAATTGCTGATCACCCATTCAGACTAAATGTATGTGTTATCCACTTTCTCATCCACCCCCTACACACGAGGAGCAACTTACTGCGGCCAATTGGCCAATTAACCTACAAACCGGCATATCCTTGAGATGTTGGATGAAACCAGAACACGCACGTGGGCACAGGGAGAACATGCAAACTCCACACAGGCAGCCGAGATTAGGATCGAACCCGGATCTTGGCCGCTGTGAGGCACTGGCTCTTCCAGCTAGCCACTAATCCTGCCCCCTTCATATGATATGATTTTATGTCTCCAGATATTGTTCATGATCCTGGATTGCCAATGACATAATGATCCTGGTGGTACAGCAAAGGAACAAGCCTTTTGACCTACAATGTCTGTGCCCAACATGCTGCTACAATAAACTAATCTGCTCTGCCTGCACATGATACCTATCCCTCCATTCCCTGCATAACCACGTGCCTATCTAAAAGCCTCTTCAACGCCACTCATATCTGCCTCCACCACCACCCTTGGCAGTGAATTCCAGGCACCCACCGACCGCTATGTGTAAAAAGCTTGCCCCGCACATCTATAAAATGTGCCCATTTCACCTTAAAGCTGTGCCCACCAGTCTTTGACATTTCCACCTGAAGAAAAGGGTTCTGACTATCAATCCTATCTAATCATCTTACTAATATACTCTGCACGCTCTCTAATGCTACCTTACTGCATTATTTTAATTTAGTTTAGATATACAGTGTGGAAACAGGCCCTTTGGCCCACCAAGTCCGCAGCAACCAGCGATCCCCGTGCACTAGTTCTATCCTACACACTAGGGACCATTTACAAAAGCCAATGAATCTGCAAACCTGTACGTCTTTTGAATGTGAAAGGAGACCGGAGCACCCGGAGAAAACCAACATAGTCACAATGAGAACATACAAACATCCATATAGACCTGGGTTTCTAATGCTGTAAGGCAGCACCTCTATCGCCACGCCACTGTATTGCCCACTTTGCATGGTTCTTGACAATGCGCTACATGCATCAATTAATTTGCAGTTCTAGACTGCAAAATCGCCTGTGCAGGTGTGACATATGTCACATTCTGTACCAACTTTGTTCTCATTAAAGTTGGAGTACGGTCATCGGCGGTGAAGCGCGGCTTCGCCTGTAGAGTGGACCGCACGGCAACGTCGAGAGCGCCGAGCCTATCCACGGGAGCGCCGCACGGATGCTGCGCGTGGGGCCGAGTGATACGGCGGGTCCCACGTGCTTGCGGTAAGTTAAAAAAAGGGCGGGCCGACTGCGATGACGTCGGCCCGCCGCACGTGACTCACTCGCTGCGGCTGTGGCGGCGGCCGTCCTGATCGCGGCGCTGTAGCGGTGGCTGTGCCTGCGGCCGTGCCGCACACGTGCCTCACTGGCGGAGACTGTGGCAGTGCAAGTTTGACGCACGGCGCTTGAGCCACACTGGCGGCGGCCCGTGCGGGCGGCCGTGCCGCACTCGTGCATCACTGGTGGAGGCTGTGCGGTAGGAAAATATTTTTCAACAGTGTAGGTTTCATTTTAGCACCGTGCGGTGTTGGGAACACCGCCGCACGGCCCCGGAATTGTGCGTTCTCACGAGTGCGCGGTCTATGGCGGCAGATTCTTCCCGTTTCGCCGCCAATGACCGCAGACTCGTGAGACAGGCATTTTACACTTTCATTCTCCTTCCCATTCCCACACAGTCCTTTCTGTCCTAGGTCTCCTCCATTTTCTGTGAGGCTAAACGCAAATTGGAGAAACAGCATCTCATATTTCGCTTGGGCTGCTTACAGCCAGTGGTATCAGTTTTGATTTCTCTAACTTCAATTAACCCTGGCATTCCCTCCCCCACCAAGTCGTACTAGCTTCTTATTTCCACCCAACAAACAGCCAACAATGGTCTGTTTCCTTTATCATCGTAACTTTTGTGCATATGTTTAATTCGTTGTTCTTTATCTCTCTACATCATCGTTTATATCACTCGTTTCCCTAAACGCTAACCAATCTGAAGAAGGTCTCGACCTGAAATGTCACCCATTCCTTCTCTCCAGAGATGCTGCCTGCCACACTGAGTTACTCCAGCTTTTTGTGTCTACATGTACATTACTTGTTACTTTGGAAACTGCTCAACCTGTAATCACAGAATGTAGCCACAAGGGAGCTCTACAATCTTCCATGTAAACACTTGGCCAAACTTTCGAAAATCTGCCAGGGAAGAGAAACATAGAAAATAGGTGCAGGAGTAGGCCATTCGGCCCTTCGAGCCTACACCGCCATTCAATATGATCATGGCTGATCATCCAAATCAGTATCCTGTACCTGCCTTGTCTCCATACCCCCTGATACCTTTAGCCACAATGGGCCTGGAAATGATTTATTCCCAAAGTTGGGGAAGTCATGCACACTTCCAGCCCTCGTTCTGGTGATTCCGACTACTAATTCCAGGGCAAGTTCTCCAGCGATATGTACAACAGACCATATACATGAATGAGAGAAATGAACTGTCTGCAGAAAGGTAAGAAAACTTTCCTTTTAGTTTAATTGAATATATGTTTCAAATTATTTTTTATGTGCGCCTTCAGCCTCACTAATTACAGTAAAACTCCAATAATTATGAAACTTTAGAACTTTATTGGTGGTCACCTAGCGGACTTTTCAGAGAATTCCCTATTATCGCAGGAATGAGAGAGTTAACATATGATGAGCTTTAGACGGCACTGGGCCTGGACTCACTGGAGTTAAGAAGGATGAGGGGTGATCTTATTGAAATTTACCGAATATAGTGGATGTGGAGAGGATGTTTCCACTAGTGGGAGAGTTGAGGACCAGAGGCCATAGCCTCCGAATAAAAGGACTTACCTTTAGGAAGGAGATGAGGAGGAATTTCTTTAGTCGGAGGTTGGCGAATCAGTTGAATGATCGCACCAGAAGGCTGCGGAGGCCGTCAATTGTATTTTTAAGGCAGACATTGATTGATTCTAGATTAGTACGGGTGTCAGAGGTTATGGAGCGAAGGGCAGGAGAATGGTGTTGTGAGGGAAGATGGATCAGCCATGATTGAATGGTGGATTAGGCTAAATGGGCCGAATGGCCTAATTCTGCTTCTCTAACATGAACTTAAGAACATGCAGTTTTTAAAAATATGTTTGAGATATGTTTATGTCCGAGATTCTGGCTCCTGTCCTAAACCAAAATCAGTAATGCCACAAGAAACTGCAGCTGCTGGATTCTTGAGCAAAACACAAACTGCAGGATGAAGCCTACAGGTCAGGCAGCATTTGGGGAGCAACTGGACAGATGACGTTTCGAGTCAAGGCCCTTCTTCAGACGGATAGGAGAGAAAGCTAGAAAAGAGATGTGGGGAAGGGAAAAAGTCGGGCAAGTGATTGGTGGATGTAATAGGTCATGTAATCGGAGCAGAATTAGGCCATTCGGCCCATCAAGTTTATTCCACTATTCAATCATGGCTGATCTATCTCTCCCTCCTAACCTCATTCTCCTACTTTCTCCCTGTACAGGTCTTCTTATCGAGTCCACATCACATGATTAGATATTGTTCAGCCAGAGCAGAACACACTTCACGGCATCTTCATTGTAGGCAGCGAGATCGGCAGCTGTGAATTGGTTTTCCAGTTGTGGGCATTTCAGCAGGTGTTCTATTGTTTGTGGTTCAAAACCACATTCGCAAGTGACATAGTTGGAGTTGTACCTGTACAGGTGAGGTGGGTAGAGTGGGTGGAGTTAGTAACAAAGGCCAGAGGTGAAAAGGGGACAAAAGAATAAGGAGAAAGAAGAGGAGTGCAACGCAAAGCCGAAGGGAAGGATGTACAGTAGGTGGATGGGGGCAGGGGAAAGGAGAAAGAGAGAGGATAAAGGGGAAATAGGGGACGTGGATGGGAGATGAACGTATGAAGGAGTGGAAAGGCGCGGGGTTATGGAGATGGGAGGTGGTGGGAGAAATGGCTGTGCAAAAGGGGGAGATGGGGGGAGCACAGGAAAGAGAAGGGTTTGGGGAAGCATTAATTGAAATTAGAGAATTCAGTGTTCATATCATTTGTTTGTTAACTACCCAAGCGGAATACGAGGTGCTGTTCCTCCGATTTGCGTTTGACCTCACTCTGGCAATGGAGGAGGCCCAAGGCACAAAGTTCGGTCTGGAAATGGGAAGGGGAGTTAAAATGGCTGGCAACCGGGTGATCCAGCAGACCTTGGCAGACAGACACAAGTGTTCGGCAAAGTTGCTTAGCCTTCTTTGGTATAACTGATGTAAAGGAGGATATGTGGCATTCACCCATGTTCTCAATGCACTTCTGCCATCAGGAAGAAGGTATTAGAGTCTGAAAACCGTGACCTCAAGGTTCAAGAATAGCTTCATCCCAACAACCATCAACAGCTTGAACTCAACAAACACCAAATAAACTGGACTACAAACTGTCTCAGGTGCACTAAAGACTTCAGGATCTTCGCAATAATAGTGAGGAGTTTTCAATTTTTAGAATTTAATTTTGTTTATTATGTTACCTTTGATTACTGTTTACAGGCCTGTTACGCTGCTGCAAGCAAGGATTTAATTGTTCCATTTTATGTACATATGACTATTAAATACTTGTGTCTCTTGATTCTTGAGAGTCAAGCCCCTCCACCTACATTCTCGACCCCCAGCTCACATCTAGCCAGATACCAGATCTGCATTCTGAATAATTGGGTGTCACATTATTGGGGTTTTATCATATTTAACTTTTTAATCAGTGTCAAATGATTTCTAATGTACACGAGTTTGAAAAAAGACATGTGTATTTCGGTGGGCGGCGCGAATCTCGTTTGCAGCGGCTTCTGCAGTCCGTCTGTCTTTTTATTATTTTTGTCTCGTTTTTATGTAGTTTTTTATTTTATTTTTGTCGGGGTATGTGTGTGTGGGGGGGGGGGGGGTGGGGGGGACTTTAAAATCTTTCCCCTGCATGGGAGACCCGTCCTTTTCTTTGTCGGGTCTCCGTTGTCGTTGGGGCTGGGCAACGTGGAGCGGCCTCCAGCAGGAACGACCTGGGACTCCGGTTGCGGAGCTGCGGACTACTCACCGTCGCGGGGCTGGCCGAGTCTGGTGCGGGTGGAGCTGTGGTGGAGACAATCGCTGCTGCTACCCGACACCCCGAGATTCGGAGGCTACAACCGCGGGTCTGTCGGACGGCAACACAGGAAGCCCGCGGGTCCCTGGGGGGAGACCGCTTTTCGGGGCTTCCGCAGCGGCGACTTCTCCCGCCCGAGTTGCGGGGTTGAAGAGCACCTGGAGCGGGGCTTTACATCGTCGCCCCGCACGGCTTGGAATGGCCGCCGGACTTTGCGAGCGCACGCCCTGGGCTCTAACACCAAGACCCGGTGCGCGACCTTGCATTAACCGGCGTGGCTTTAATGGCCGCGGGATAATCACCATCGCCCGCCGGGGGCTTTGACTTTGACTCTGACATCGGGGGGGGGTGCAGTGGAGAGATACGTTTTTTTGCCTTCCATCACAACGCTGTGATGGATGTATGTGTAAATTGTGTTGTGTCTCGGGTCTTCTTCGTTTTGTAATGTATGGCTGCAGAAACGACATTTCGTTTGGACCTCAACGGGGTCCAAATGACAAATTTGTCCAAAAAAAGACAAACATTGTATTGTACTGTATGTGTAGGAACAATTGCAGGCGCTGGTTTACACCAAAGATTGACACAAAATGCTGCAGTAACCCACCGAGTCAGGCAGTATTCTGGAGAAAAGGAATAAATAGATGACGTTTCGGGTCGAGACCACTTTACGGACTGAGAGTCAGGGTAGAGGCAAACTAGTCCTCTATTCTCCCTCTCCCGTGGCTCAGTCTGAAGAAGGGTATGGACCCCGAAATGTCACCTATTCCATTTCTCCAGAGATGCCACCTGACCCGTTGAGTTTAGTTTAGAGATACAGTGTGGAAACAGGCCCATACAAAACATACAAACTCTGTACAGACAGCACCTGAAGTCAGGATTAAACCCGGGTCTCCGGCACTGCATTCACTGTAAAGCAGCAACTCTACCGCTGCGCCAACCAAAAGTTACGCCAACATTTTGTGTCTATTTTACATGAAAAACGATGAAAAACTCCAGCCGTCAAGCAGGGTGGGGTCTATCTCCCTGCTGCCAGTTGGGAGTCAGCCTCCTTCGCAATCTGCTGCTGCAGGAATCACCAGGATTCCGTACAAATGGGCAGCACTCTCAACGCATAGTAGATCTCCACGATAGCTGTTACATAGCACACTCTGGAACATGTGAAAGCCCCTTCAGATACACCGGGGAGCAACAATCGAAAGCTTTGTCAAACTTGGCGGGGTGTAATAAATGGTGGGGTATTGGTGAAAGGTTTTTATCGAAGATTTAGATCAGATTAAGGGGGTGGGGGGTAGTTGCTAGTAGCTTGTAGCAGTGGTAGAAGTGATAAGCCTATGGGATCTGGGGGCTGAGAGTACAACTCCATCAACACTGAAGAATCTTGATAGCATCCAAGGAATGACACAAAATGGTGGCGCAGCGGGTGAGTTGCCGCCATACAGCGCCCAAAAGTTACTCCAGTGGGTGTTTCTAAAGCGAAGATGGATAGGTTCTTGATTAGTCAGAGTGTCAAAGGTTACGGGGAGAAGGTTGTGAGGAAAAAATAGATTGGCCATGATCGAATGGTAGAGCAGATTCAATGAACTGAATGGCTAATTCTGCACCTATGTCTTATGGTCTAAGGAAATGACTGCTCTCTCTCTATGAACCAGTGATGTTGACAGAGCAACAGCAACGAGTGTCTTCTCTGCCACTGCAAATATAACTGTATATGTGGACACAAATTTGGCAGCAATGGTCTGACACGCACCATACCGGCAATGGAATACTCCCAATGCTGTTGCCAAATTGGGGAGGAGCAGCTCATCTCAAGCAGTCCTTGAAAGGGAATTAAGAACCAGTGGACTTAGGTTTAAGGTGAGGGGCAACATTTAATAGAAACCTGTGGGAACCTTCCTCACTCAGAGGGTGGTGGGTATATGGACCAAGCTGCCGGAGTATGGGCACTGGGCAGCACAGTGGCACAATGATAGAGATGCTGCCTTGCAGCGACAGATAAATACCCGAGTTCGATCCTGACTATGGGTGATGTCTAAAGGGAGTTTGTACATTCTCCCTGTGACCATGTGGATTTTCTCCGGGTGCTGCGGTTTCCTCCCACACTATAAAGACGTACAGGTTTGTAGATTAATTGGCTTTTGTAAATTGACCCCAGTGTGTATGTAGTGCTAGTGTATGGGGTGATCACTGGTCGGCGTGGACTCGGTGGGACGAAGGGCCTGTTTTCACACTCTGACTAAAATTAAGTAAAAGAGGTAGTTGAGGCAAGTACCATTTCAGCATATAAATGACGCTTGGACAGGTAGATCAGTGGGAAAGGTTCTGAGGGATAAGGGCCAAACGCAAGCAAATGGGACTAGTTCAGATGGAACATCTTGGCCAGAATGGACGACATGGGCCGCAGGGCCTGTTACTGTGCTGTATGACTCTAAGATGTAAACCTCAAACTTCAAAATTAAATTCTGAGTGAAATGTAACAAAAAGTTGAAACATTGCTGAAAGAGTTTGTTGCAAAGTAGCAGAAGACACAGCAACCAGTCACTACACTGGAGGCAACACTAACCTTGATGCATAGGAAGGAACTGCAAATGCTGGTTTAAACCGAATATAGACACAAACAGCTGGAGTAACTCGGCGGGTCAGACACATCTCTGGAGAAAAGGAATAGGTGACGTTTCGGGTGGAGACACTTCTTGATGAGGTATACAGTATTGTTGGCTGTTGGGTGAAATATTCATCCAGTATTCGGGTTAGGACCGGATGTTCATCTGGAAAGGAGAAATGAGAAGAGATTGGATCACAAATGAGAAGAGAGTTTGTCACGTCATCGAGTCTTAGTGAAGGAGTCTATGCGCTCACTCACCTATAATCACACCTGGCCTCTCTCCTCATTTCTCCTCTTCTCTACAATGCTCCAATGATCATCACAAGTGTAGCCATGAGCACCAGCATGGAACTAGCTCCAAATGCCTCATGTGGCCCACCAACACCTGCCCAGCAAGCAGATACAGTAGACATTAGGCAAAGTACATAGATCATAAGCGATAGGTCCAGAATTAGGCCATTCGGCCCATCAAGTCTACTCCGCCATGGTTGCTCTATCTCTCCCTCCTAACCCAATTCTCCTGCCTTCTCCCCATAACCTTTGAAACCTGTACTAATCAAGAATCTATCTATCTCTGCCTTAAATATATTCACTGACGGGCTCCACAGCCTTCTGTGGCAAAACATTCCTCAGATTTGCCACCCTCTTTATATGTCTTAGAGTCATACGGCATGGAACACGGGTACCTTGCCCCAACACTTTGGTATAGTTAGTTTGGTATATTGTCACGTGTACTGAGGTACAGTGAAAACTGATCCTTGCCAACCATGATGCCCCATCTCAGCTAATCCTATTTGCCTGTGTAGCAGTCCATGTATCTGCCTCAACTACGTCCTCTGACATTTTGTTTCATATACCTACCACCCTCAAAGTCCCTTAGCTTCCTATTACATCTTGTCCCTCTCACTTTAAACCTGTACCCTCTGGTTCTTGATTGCCCTTTCCTGGATAAAAGACTGGGCATTCACCCTATCTATTCCCCTCATGATTTATTCAGCTCGACAAGATGATCCCTCCACCTCCTGTGCTCTAACAAGTTCTAGCCTGTCTCACCTCTCCCGATGCTCAAAATATACACGTAAAAAGCTGGAATAACATCGCGGGTCAGGCAGCATCTCTGGAGAAAATGAATAAGTGATGCTTCGGGTCAAGACCCTTATTCAGACATCCCTATGCTCAGTCTCTTGAGTCCTAGCAACATCCTTGTATATCTTCTCTGCAATCTTTCCACCTTAATGACATCCTTGTTACGGTAGAATGACTAAACCTGAACACAATACTCCAACTGTGGCCTCACCAACGTCTTGTACAAATGTAACGTAATATCACAACTTCTCACTACCATGTCTGATGAAGCCCAATGTACCAATAGACTTCTATACCGCCCTAAATACATTTGATGCCACTGTCATGGAACTGTACCTGTACTCCAAGATTCCTCTGCTCTATAATACACTCCAGGACCCTGCAATGATGGCACTGGAGGGGATGCAGGTGAGATTTACAGAGACTGAGTAAATTAGCCATAGTGTCATCCAGTACAGAAAAAGGCCCTTTGGCCCAATTCATTCATGCTGACCAAGATGACCCAGTTGCCCATGTCAGGAATATTTGAATATGCTGTGGTTCTTTAGTTTATTTTTTGTTTAGAGATACAGCCATCTCCGCACATTAACACTATCCTACACATACACTAGAGACAATTTACAATTTTACTTCGGAGTCACGTGAGTGACTACGTGAAGAAGCCCCGTCCAGCCTCACACGCGTCATTATCGATCAGACGCATAGCGTTCATGACCGTGTGTGGAGGAGCAGGAGCTCCTCCAGCGGTGAGTAAAACAAAAGTAAAACAAAAGTCGGAAGGTAAGTGGAGTTACTTTTCACTTACAGGAGCGTTTCCTTCCCGTTTAGACTTGTTCGTGGAGCTCCACACAAGTTTATTATGGAGAAAGGGGAAGGAGTGGCGGCCAGGGACGCACCGTAGTAAAACCCCAGATCCTAAGGGTAGCGGGCGTCAGTCAGGGGAGTCAGTGGCAGCGAAGCCATTAGCTCCCGTTGTGGTCGAATGTGCGTTAAACCGCCGCGGGCGGGCGCAAGGCTGAGAAAAAAAAATCGGCCCGACCTGTAGACTCGGATGAGTAAGACCCGGAGGTATGCCCTCCTCAGGCAGGAAAGAGTATTACACTGCAAGGGTCAACAACTTTTTTAACTCCTTATGGGGCAGATGATTTGTAAAGAACCCCCACAGGAGGATTTAAGTCGGTGTTGGCCAATGAAGTATAGCACAGGAGGTGCCTTGGAACAGGCACAAGGGTGGCTTACAGGAGAGCCATCAGTGCCTGTGCAGAAACATTAAAGAGGTTGGCCTACAGGAGAGCCAGTGCCCAAAATGCCAGAAAAAAGGCAAGTTATGTGTTGGCCTATTGGAGAGCCAGTACTAGAAATGCCTGAACAAAGGCAGCACAAACGTGCAATGATAAATGTGCCAGCACCGACAAATATAAAGAGTAAAAATAATGAAGCGTTGGCCTAGAATTGAGCCAGCGCCAGCAGCACCTGAAGCAGGGCTGCCTGTCCGTGGGCCTACAAGAGAGCCCGCGCAGGGGGAATCTGGCAGAGACTTACCTGAAACAGAGGAGCCAGAAATTACCCAACATAAAAATGAATATCTAGATTTAGATGATGATTTAAATAAGGACCAGAGCCCATTATCAGAGCCAAAAATGTTCCAAGGCTGGCACAAAACTTTGCTGTTCCCAGAGTAACAGGGGAACCTTTGAGAGAGGAAATAGCTATGACTATAAATTATCTACTCTCCCATCAGTCCAGGAATTAACCATGGATGAGACTATCAAAAAATATGAGACCCGGGAAATTGGAGCAGTGGTTTACGCTCACAAGAATTGAAATTACACAAGAGCTGAAATTTCTGGGGTCAGTTGTTTGGATGAAGGTGTAGTGCGCACTTTGAAATAAATTGTATTCATAAAAATGCAATAAGACCAAATATCCATCCTAAGTATGCAGGCTCTGCAAACCATGCAATATACAAATGCCTAAATCTGTTTTGGAGAAAATCTAGCAAAGAAACTAAAGGATCACCTATGCTGAGCAGAGCGGTGAGAAGGCAGTATCCCTACAGGCGAAATGTGGTGCTGGAGAAGGAACAATCCTATCATTCTCGTATACACGTTGGCGTGCTGCACCGAGGATACGTGGAGGTTACAATGTGCCTACTAGAAGGGGACAACAACTGCCGGTGGCAAACCCCGAGGTTAGGGGGCTTGGTCTGGTAAGAAACACAACAAATGTTTCACACTCACAAATAGGGGGAAGGTTACGATTCTTCCCAAAAGAATGGCAATCAATAACAAATGATTCATTTATTCTATGTAGCATTGTAAGATTCAAAATTGAGTTCTCTCCACGTTTTGATCCTCCAATTCAGCATAATTCAAACTGGTCACGGATTTTTCTCAAAGGAAGAGAATGGGTTGATCAAAGGAGAATTGAAAAACTTTATGCAGAAAAGCATGATATAAATGTCAGGAGAACAACACCATCAGTTTGTGTCAAATATTCTCCTTGGAATATTATCCTAGAAAAAGGATGGTGGACATAGAATCATTTCCAATCTGACAAATCTTAACCTTTATGTACAATAGAAACATTTCAAAATGGAAACATTTACTAATGCCATTTAGCTAGTCACAAAGAATTGCTACAAGGCAAGCATAGATCTGCACAATGCATATTATTCTGTGGCAATGCATGGTAATGATCAAAGATATTTGAAATTTAGATGGATGAGTCAGTTATGGCAATTTAAAGCATTGCCCAATGGTCTGATTTCAGACCAAGATTATTCACTAAATTGCTCAAACCAAATTTTAGCTCTGTTAAGAGCTGAGGGCCATGTATTAATGGCTTATTTAGATGATATCCTCATTGTAGGGGACACTTTGGCTGCTGCAAAATTGTCAGTATCCAGAGTCAAATACATTTTGAGAAATTAAGTTTCATTATTCACCTACAAAAATCTAAATTGTTACCAAGCAAAAAGATTGATTACCTAGGGTTCACAATTAACTCCGAACACATGGTAATCACTTTGCCAAAAGATAAAAAGCTGCAGTTAATTGAAGGTTGCATAAAACCCATTAACGAGGACACACCTTTAATTAGAGAAGTGGCAAGCTTGCTAGGCAAATTAATTGCAGGGTTTCCAGCGGTCACGTTTGGTCCATTGCATTATCAATGTTTACAGAGAGCTAAGGTACAAGCGTTAAAAATGAATAGAGGGCATTTTGATAGGCCCATGAAATTAAAAATTCAATCCATTACAGAAATAGAATGGTGGATTAACAATGTTTCTAGTGCTTCCAGAAAAGTTCTGGTAGAAACACCTTCCGTCAATCTACAGACTGATGTAAGTGTGCTGAGTTGGGCGCTACTAACATGATTTCCAGCTGTAGAGGTAGGTGGAATGTGAATGAAGTACCTTTGCTGGAAAATCTGGGAATCAGTTATCTAGAGCTATTAGGCGCATTTTACGGCCTTAGAGCTTATTGCACTGATATGGGAACTGTGCATGTTCAGGTACAGGTTGACAATACTACAGCTGTAGCATACATAAATCACATGGGTGGTATAAAATCAGAATCATGTGATAAATTGGCAAATGAAATTTGGACCTGGGGTATTGCCAGAAAAATTTGGCTGTCAGCAATATATTTACCAGGTAAAAATGAATACAATTGCAGACAAAAGATCACGTAAATTTAATGATAATACAGAATGGATGTTAAATCGGAAAATGTTCACACAAATTATCACACAATTTGGAATGCCAGAAATTGATCTGGTTGCATCAAGATTGAACCACCAGTTGACTAAGTATGTGTCATGCTTTCTCGCTACATTGGGGTGGTATGTTTCTGTATGCTTTTCCACCATTTTGTTTAATCCACAAATGCATACAGAAAATTAATCAAGATTCAGCCTCAGGGATTTTGGTAGTACCAGATTGGCCTACACAGGTATGGTACCCACTGGTGTTAAAAATGATCAAAAAAACCCTTATGGTTATTCCAAAGCAGATTAAACTGCTTGTACACCCTGTGATTAATGAATCACATGCTTTACATAATCGTATTGGTTTGTTGATTTGCAGATTCTAAGAAGGCATATCTTGGAAAAGGATTATCAGACAGACAGATGTTATGACAGCAGCCTGGAGGAATAGTACCCAGAAGCAGTACATTTCCTATATAAAGAAATGGGAGGTGTTTTGTTCAGGAAAGAATATTGCATATAACACAGTAGAAATTTCAGATGTAATAGAGTTTCTTTCAACTCTACACTATGAGTTGAAATTAAGTTTTAGTGCAATTAATACTGCACGAAGTGCACTCTCTGCATATTTAAGCAGTGAATCAGAACAAACTCCAATTGGAGCACATCCTTGGGTCTGTAGGTTTATGAAAGGAATTATCAACTCTAATCCTCCCAGAACCAGGTATACAGAAATTTGGAATGTAAAAGATGTACTGATGTTCCTAAGGAGTTGGAATCCAGTTGAAACCCTGTCATTATCCAAAATTACCATGAAATTGGTTATGCTCATGGCATTAGTTTCAGCGCAGAGAGTTCAAACATTACAGAAACTCAGAATTGATAGAATGAAAGTAGGGCAAAATGCCGTGACATTCTATGTCTATGATTTACTGAAGCAAAGTAGACCTGGGTCCACAGGATGCAAGTTGGAAATTTTAGCATATCCTACAGATTCATGACTGTGTGTAGTAACATATGTGAAATGTTACATAGGAACAACAAAAGTTTGAAGAGGCGCCGAATTGGCATTTTTTATTAGTCATAAAAAGCCTCATAAGAAAGTATCAACACAAACAATTTCACGATGGTTGAAACAGGTGTTGAGATATTCAGGTATTGATACTGATAAATTTAAAGCTCATTCCTCGAGGGCGGCATCAACATCAGCGGCCAGGGATTCAGCGTGCCAATAGACCGTATTCTCGCGGCCGCAGGATGGGCAAGTGAACAGATGTTTCACAAGTATTACCACAAGGAGATTAAAGATCTCAGAGGGTTTGGTGATGCCGTGCTGGAGACAGTATTAAATCCCCCATTATAAATGGGCCTAATTTGTGTTATTTTTATTTAAATAAATAAAACCATTAACTGATTACATTCAAATGTTGTGGTTATGCATTGTTGATTGTGCTTACTCAAATAGAGTCAATCGATGCAGTGAACACCTGGATTTGAATCCACGGTGTGAAATCACAGAGCTTTGAAATCTTCACGTAGTCACTCACGTGACTCCGAAGTAAAATAGTAAGATTAAACGAGAACTTACCAAGTTTGAAGTTTGAACTTTATTTTATGAGGAGTAACGTTGAGGGATTACGTGCCCTCCGCTCCCACCCTCATAAAAGGATCAAGCTGGTAGTTCTAAGTCTTTATGCATCTTACTATCATACTTCAGTAATTATCGTCTGTGATTGTCACTCCGCTGCTTTGAAAGATTGACGCGTGTGCGGCTGGACGGGGCTTCTTCACGTAATCCCTCAACGTTACTCCTCATAAAATAAAGATCAAACTTCAAACTTGGTAAGTTCTCGTTTAATCTTACTATTTTACACTAAAACCAGCCGTAACGTGCAAACTTTTACGACTTTGGAGTGTGGGAGGAAACCGAAAATCTCGGAGAAAACCCATGCGGTCATTGGGAGAGCGTACAAACTCCATACAGACAACTCCCATAGTCGGAATCAAACTTGGGTCTTGGGAGCTGTAAGGCAGCAAATCTCTTAGGAAAGCAGGAAGCTGAGGGTTGGTTTAATAAGTGACCTGAACAGAGTAAATAGGGAAGACCTTAACAGATCAGTCAAAAACAAAATGAAAGATTGGATGTGATCGGTAGGATTTGGAGGAGAGATTGAAATATTTTCCACACAGAGGTAGGAGGGGTCTGGAAATCATTGCCGGCAGAGTGTGATGGAGACAGACACACTGACCACATTTAAACTGGCTAAATATGTACTTGAATTGCTGAGCTATGAACCCAGTGCTAGAAGATGGGATGAACGATAAGATACGATAGAATTTTATTCATCCGTGGAAGGAAATTGATCTGCCCACAGTCATAAAAACACAAAATATATGAAACATGAAATTAAAGTGACGAGTGGAAAGGATTGGTGATGTGTAAATATTGGGGAGGGGGGAGTGGACAGTTATTCTCAGTCTACCCCACGACAGAAGAGATCATAGCCTCAGAATTAAAGGACGTTCTTTTAGGAAGGAGATGAGAAGTCTTTAGTCAGAGGGTGGTAAATCTGTGGAATTATTTGCCACATAAGGCTGTGGAGGCCAAGTCAGTGGATATTGTAAGACAGAGATTGATAGATTCTTGATTAGTAAGGCTGTCAGGGGTTATGGGGTGAAGACAGTAGAATGGTGTTAGGAGGCAGATATAGATCAGCCATGATTGAAAGGTGGCGTAGACTTAATGGGCTGAATGGCCTAATTCTGCTCCAATTACTTATGAAATGAATACAGGAGGAACTCAGCGGGTCAGTCAGCATCTGTGGAGGGAAATGGACAGGCAACGCTTCAAGTAGAAACTCATGCTTAGGATTACAGCATCTGAAGTTATTTGTGTCCATTCCCTCCACAGGTGCTGCCTGATCCGCTGAGTTACTCCAGCACATTGTGTTTTGTTCAGGATTCCGCTGTACTTCCTTGTGTCCGACCCCAAACGCCACCTGTTCCATTTCCCTCCACAGCGGCAACCTGACCGTCTGAGTTTCTACAGCGCTTTCTGTTTTCCTCAACATCCCAGCATTTGGAGTTTCTTGTGTTTGACTGCAAACAAAGGAGATTGTGATGGGCTTCAGGAAGTGAAGAGGCACAGTCTTTTACCCAGAGTAGTGGAATCAAGAACCAGAGGAGATAGGTTTAAGGTGAGATGGGAAAGATTTAATAGCAATTTGAGGGGCAACTTTTTCCGACAGCAGGTGGTGGTTATGAAATGAGCTGCCAGAGGGGGTAGTTAGGCAGAAATTTTAAAAGACATTTGGATAGGTACGTGGACAGGAAATGTTTAGAGGTATATGGACCAAACATGGGCAGATAGGGATAGAGTTGCTGGCGCACCTTGGCTGGCATGGGCAACGTGGGCCGAAGGGCCTGTTTCCGTGCTTTATGGTTCCATGACTGTAACTGTGGACATGAACAAGGTCTGCTATACATGTTGGACTGTTCTCAAAGCAAAGTTGCTGAAGAAAGGTCTCGACCCGAAACATCACCCATTCTCTACAGAGATGATGCCTGTCCCACTGAGTTACACCAGCATTTTGTGTCTATCTTCGATTTAAACCAGCATCTGCATTTCCTTCCTACGCAAGGTTGCTCAAGTGTTACCACAGACCATCCGAGACTAATGATGTTGTAACTATGCCCATATTGTATCTCTATGGCTTACTGCATGCCAACCTTCCATTCTTACTTCATGAACCCTTCCACCCTTTGAACAAAAATACCTTCCAAGTTGCATCAGACGGAGGTTTGCAGTAAAATAGTCAAACTGGTTTTGCAACAGGCATCAGAACACTTATAAGGATATTTGATCTAGTTACTCAGTTTCTCTTACCGCAAATGAAACTTAACCTTCTGAATGTTTGCAGCATATTCTGCTTTTATTTTAGATTTCCAGCATCTGCAGTTGTATTTAATTGATTTTGAAATCTGTTTAACAGGTACCACCACATGTAAGGAAGGACATTGTTGATATATGTAGGTAACGCCAGGAAAATACAATGGGAACTTCAAACACAATTTTGGGTCTCCAGAGTGAGCTGATACAGTGGGAAAACTCATTTAACATACCAGTTTTGAAAAAGCTATCGATTTCTAATTCAGCTATGTTGCAGCTCGTAGAGTCATAGGCTTAGAGCATGGAAACGGGCCCTTCAGCCCAACTTGCGCTTGCCAACCAAGATGCCCCATCCACACCTGTCCAGATTTGGCGCATAACCCTTTCCAACCTATGTGGCTATCTAAAGATATGTTATGGTACCTGCCTCCACTACCACTTCTGGCAGTTCTTTCCATATACCTACCGTCCCCTGTGTGAAAAAGTTGCTCCTCAATTTCTATTAAATCTCTCTCACCTTGGTACCATTTGTTCTTGATTCCCTTACTCTGGTTAAAAGACTATGCATTCGCCTCATCTATCCCCCTCATGATCTTATACACCGCTGTAAGATCATCCCTCTGTGTCCTGCACTCTAAGGAATAAAGTCCTAACCTGCCCCGCCTCTCCCTGTAACTCAGGCCCCTAAGTCCTTGCAACATCCTCATAAATCTTCTTAGTACTCATTCCAGCTTAATGACACCCTTAATGACACGCAGGTGGAGCTCCTGTCTCGCTGCACCAGAGACCCGGGTTCTATCCCGATACTTGGTGCCATCTGTGTGGAGTTTGCACATTCTCCCTGTGACTGAGTGGGGTTACTCCGAGTGCTCCGGTTTCGTCTAACATCCCAAAGACATGCGGGTTTGCCCCCAGTGTGTAGGAAGTGGATGAGAAAGTGTGATAACACAGAACCAACGTCAATGAGTTTAGCCTAGCTTAGTGGAGTTTAGTTTATTGTCTGAGATACAATGAGTGAAAAGCTTTTTGATGCATGTAACCAGTCAGCGGAAACATCATACATGATTACAATCGAGCCGACCACACTGCAGATACAGGATAAAGGGAATAACGTTTAGTGCAAGGTAAAGTCTGATTAAAGATAGTCCGATATTTGGAGGAATGAGTAATCGGTGGTCAGCGTCGACTCGGTAGGCAAAGGGCCTGATTGCATGCTGTATCTGTCAATTAATCAACCCATTTTTGTAGTGAAAGAAGGAACTGCAGATGCTGGTTTGCACTGAAGATAGACACAAAATGCTAGAGTTACTCAGCGGGTCAGACAGTATCTCTGGAGAAAAGGAATAGGTGACGTTTCGGGTCGAGACACTTCATCAGATTGGTGTAAAATATTTCTTATTTTTGGGCTGTATATTTGACCGACAGCTCAAAGGAAATTTAATGCTGGGACTATAAGGAAAGTCAATGCCGGGAAACAGAGGACTCACTGAGCTACCATGTAAATAGCATTCTGCCCCTCCCCAGTAATGGTAGCCCCAGGCTGAGGAGTAGCAAGAAAAATGTATTTCACAATGCACTATTCTTTTTGAAGATGGGATTTCCCCCTTATCATCCAGTTTCCTGCTGTTTGGCCCAAGCATCAGACTCCGTCTGAAGAAGGGTCTCGACCCAAAACATCACCCATTCCTTCTCTCCAGAGTTGTTGTGTGAGTTACTGCAGCTTTTTGTGTGTATCTTCGATTTAAACCAGCATCTGCAGTTCCTTCCTATACCAGCTCTTTCAACACAGTTGCGGTGGCGTAGCGGTAGAGTTGCAGATTTACAGTGAATGCAGCGCTGGAGACCCGGGTTCGATCCCGATTACGGGTGCTGTCTGTATGGAGTTTCTACATTCTCTGCGTGCCCTGCGTAGGTTTCTCCGAGATCTTCGGTTTCCTCCCACATTCCAAAGATGTACAAGTATGTAGGTTAATTGGCTTGGTAAATGTAAAAATTGTCCTTAGTGGGTGTAGGATAGTGTTAATGTGCGGGGTTCGCTGGTCGGCGCGAACCTAGTGGGCCGAAGGGCCTGTTTCCGTGCTGTATCTCTAGACTAGATTACCCACTGCCACTTCATATTCCATAATGCTCCTAGATTCAAGGGTATTAACTCTAATGAGAGGATGGATAACTTGGATGTTTTTCTCTGGAACGTCGGAGGCTGTGAGACCTGATAGAAGTTTCTAAATTTAAGACAGACATAGATTTGGTTGGAGAATGAGAATATATTTGTTTCCCAGCATTTAAATGACAAAGACTAGAGGGCATATAGCTTTAAGGTGAGAGGGACAGGTTTTAAAGGAGATGTGCAGAGCATGTATTTTTTTTAACATAGGGGAGTTGTGGGTGCGTGGAATGCACTGCCAGGGGTTGTGGTGATGAGGCAGATGTGATAGAGACATTTAGGAGGCTTTTGTATGGGCACGTGGATATGCAGACAATTATTAGGGAAACATGTTCCTGATGTTGGGGGAGTCAATAACCAGAGGCCACAGTTTAAGAATAAGGGGTAAGGCATTTAGAACGGAGATGAGGAAATACCTTTTCTCACTGTGGTGAGTCTGGAATTCACTGCCTCAGAGGGCGGTGGAGGCTGGTTCTCTGGATACTTTCAAGAGAGAGCTAGATAGGGCTCTTGATGATAGCGGAGTCAGGCGATATGGGGAGAAGGCAGGAACGAGGTACTGATTGTGGATGATCAGCCATGATCACATTGAATGGCAGTGCCAGCTTGAAATGCCGAATGGCCTACTCCTGCACCTATTGTTTATTGTCTCCCACTTGTCTTACTGTCTCCGAGTACATTCCAACATTGTCCTTACATCTGTCTGAAGAAGGGTCTCGACCCGAAACGACGCCCATTCCTTATCTCTGGAGATGCTGCCTCGCCCGCTGAGTTACTCCAGCATTTTGTGTCTGCCTCTCTTTTAGATCCCCGCAAAATCAGCCTGAAAAAGTGTCCAGACTCTAAACCGCACCGAATCGTTTTCTGTAGTGATGCTTCCTGATCCGTTCATTTATTCCTTCACTTGGTGTACATTTTTGTAAAACAGCATCTACAGTTCTTCGTTTCTACAATCCGAATGGGTGATCATTGTTTTGTGCAGACTCAGTAGGCCGAAAGCACTGTTTCCACGCTGTATCGTTCAAACATTAATTATGGGCTTTAGATTCAAAATCAATGACACATGTAATAAATGCATACACAGGAAATCACAAAGGAGAATAGAACAAACGGAAAACTCTGAAAGAGGACCTGATAAGGGTCTGTCACGTGGCGCATCCCATTGTTCTGCTGATTCTGCCTGACGTGTACGTGTTTCCGATATTATCGCCATTACATTGATAGATATAATCCAATTTAACGAGACAATAAAATTGGATCCTAATTTGAACAACAGTCTACCCAAGTGTAGAGTTATAAATCAATGTTTAAAATATATTTGGCTCAGTCGAGAAAATTCCGTACGTATCGACACAATGAGTAATGAAAGATGACGTGAATCGGTTGGTCCTTTACGACTGCCGTTGAAAGATAGGTTAAATAGTGGCCAACGTTGCAATTTTCACGAAGTCACGATGCAGCTTGATAACACTGTGGGTTGATCGTATTTTAATGATTGCGCGCAGTTCTGCTCGCCCTCTTACCGCAACGATTTGGGAGCTGTGAAGTGAGTGCAGAAGACACTTACCAGAATGCTTCTTGGATTGGTCTGCGTTAGCCACAAAGAGAAGCAGGGGAAACTTGGATTGCTTTCTTTGGAATGCCAAAGGTTGATGGGAAACCTAAAATAAATATGTAATATTAAGAGAGGCATAGATGGTATTGACAGTCAGAAACTATTCCACGTTGAAGGGACTAGAGAGGAAATGTTTAAGGGGAGAGGGTTAAACTTTGAAGGGGATACGCTGTCAAGAATTTTAGAGAGAGATCCTTGTACCTTGAACGCGCTGCCAGCAATGTTGGACGCAGGTGTAAAAGCGGCGTTAAAGCGTATTTGGATGAGTACATGGTCATGCATGATAATTCATCATTACGTTGCTGCATGAAACAGCGAACGTAAATAGATCAAGAAATTTGTTCTTTCTGATAATTCTCTTTATTTTGCATAATATAATAATTTATTTTATAGAACAACCGGCTTGGATGGCAGTTATTACGTAACTACATAATTAGCAGCAGCTAACGTGATCTGGCAAACATTGTTTGTTTAAATGACCGACACTAATCCCAATTAATTTGCCTTGATTCGTAGTCGTATGTTTTCTCTGGAGAATAAGCTACTAACTTTAAAAGTTATAAGCGACCTGCCAGACCATTGGCAGGAAACGTCCATTATCTTTGAGCATGACACTACCTGTACTCAACCAGGTTGAGAACATTTTCTACCCTATTCTTGCCATCATTGGTGTTCCTGGTAAGCCCTTTATTCTTTTCAGCCGATGAACCGACGTGTTGCATATACTGTTAAAATATGTTTGCTATGACTTATTGCCCGAGCCACTGATACAATTATTGACACCGAAAACACATTCATCACAATTCTATCTACTGCCAATAGATCCTGTGCTATTTAGACGGACGCATGGACAGGCAGTGATCGTAGGATATAGACCTCCTGTAAACGTGTTTTGTTTAAAATGGCGTTACGTTTGGTCTAAACATTGTAGACCGAAGAACGTGTTACTGTGCTTTACTCGTTTATTTTGGAGACACAGCATGGGAGCTAACGCCGACCATCGATTACATGTTCACACTGATTCCATATTATCGCACTTACCCATTCACTCGCCACTGGCAAAATGAGTAAAGTTTACACAGACAGCGGGTTAATCTATGTGAATGTGTTCTCAGTTCAGTGTTGTATGTTCAATGTTGAATGTTCTAGACCTGTTCTCTGTTCAATGAGAGGAAATGACATTAATCATACCGATCATGATGAGCATTTGATCTGTGGATTGTCAATAATTTAGGGCGCAAGTCCTCGGCTAGAAATACAGATTTATGTTCATAGATTAGTGCGAATGGATTATGTAAATCCTACCGTTATGTTGCGGAGGGTGCGGGGTAAAAATCAATAAATTATGAACGTATTTTGACATTGTCTCCCAATGAGAAGCAGACGAGATCCTGCCACGGCTCCTCTAGTGGCGCACCTCGTATTCACGGGTTCATCCTATCGCCCACTGCATTAATAGGTGCTCGCAGCTGTTATGCAACACCAATGTGTAGCTGGTCCGGACTTTCCTGATTCCAGTAGCGGCATTAAATAAACCAGATGGTATTTATTCTTCATCGCCAACACTGACATCTAATCCGGCGAATTCTGCTCCTGCGATATGGATGGTGACAAGTACGGTTCATCTCTTCTATGTCGCTTAAGAAACATAGTCGTATGATTTTCCTTTTGACGCGAACTTCCCAAATTCACAAATGATTCCACAAAAACCGATGCGTTACCGACAACCTGCTAGGTAAGGTAAACAGCGAGCAACGTTTCGCAAGTCAAAGGAAACTGGACACTGGGCCGCACTCACAGCGCAGGAGACCGCGTTCGATCCTGACCTCTGGTGCTAACTGTGTTAAGTTTGCGCGTCCTCCCTGTGACCACGTGTGTTCAGCCGGTGCTTCAGTATGCCGTGATTCTGCAAATCCAGTTATGACATTGGCCGCTGGATTCTGTTCATTGTTGTTTAGCAAAATTCATCTATATTATTTCCCTTTCATCCATAAAGATGTGTGGGTGACACGAGTAAAAGGAGCAGCTTACCGAATCAATAAAACTATTCACTTCCATACGAAGTACTGTCAAAGTAATATTCTCCTAGAACAATAAATTATAGTTAGTTTAATTTTAATTTCGTCTTTTCTACAGCTAACTTGTTTGCAATCGTTATCTTCTCCAGGAGAAAGTGTGGTCTCTCTAAATGTATCACCCTCTATCTGGTATCCATGGCCGTAGCTGATCTAATGGTTCTGATATTCGAGGTAATTCTCTCAGAGATTACAGTTGCCTATTTTCCGATTACCTTCCTCTACTTAACCCACATGTGTAAGCTGCATATTTTCGTGAATTGTATTTTTATTGATTGCTCTGTCTGGCTAACAGTGACTTTCACCTTCGATCGATTTATCAATATTTGCAATCAGAATTTACGAGCAGAATATTGCACTGAGAAAACTGCGGCTTTGGTGATAGCACTGACGTGTATCTTGAGTATTATTCAAAATATTCCAGTCTATATTTCCCTCGAACCTCTACAACTGGTTGACAATGTAGCTTGGTACTGTTGGACATCATCGGAAATCTACACCTCGCCGTTATGGGCAGTACTTTGGGTGATCGAAACAATTCTCACCCCATTTGCACCAATTTTACTGATCATGCTCCTCAACGCCATGACCATAAGACACATTGTACACGCCAATAGAGTGAGGAGCAGTCTCCGAGGGAGAAAAAATACTTAGACCGGCGCAGATATCGAGGTGGAGAACAGAAGGAAGTCCATCGTTCTATTGCAGGCCATATCCGGTAGCTTCGTACTACTTTGGATGGTGACCTTCGTGTGTTTCCTGAGTGCATACTTCCTGGACGTTCACATTTTAGGATCAGATTACAACGATCCATTTACCATTGCAGAACAGTCCGGATATTTGCTGAGGGCTCTGAGTTCCTGTACCAACACGTTTATTTATGGGGTGTCCCAGAAAAAATTCAGGGATAAATTTTAAAATGGGATTAAGCGCACATTCGTTTTCTTTTCCGATTTAATAAAGTGTTTTTAATGTCACGGTGAAACTGAAAATTTTTTCGAAATTACTTCGTGATCTAGGTTATATGATTGCATCTAATGTTCCGAGATACCATTCGAGACACCATCAAATGAATACCGACTGTCATGGTACTCATTGCAGCCCATTTGCCCTCCGCACGCCTATTCAATTTATCCCCTAACGCCCCAACTGCCCAACTGTTTTATGACCAAATCATGGAAGTCATTAACTCGGTCAACCAATTTGCGTCTTTGAGACGTCGACGGGATGTCGTGCCCATGAGATAAATCCCCGTGGTGGCAGGAAGATAAATGCGAAATCCACATTCACCAGAGAACAGCCAGAAGAAGGAGTCTCGAGATACATTATCTTCAATAGATAGACACAAAGTGCGGGATTAACTCAGCGCGACAGGGAGCATCTCTGGTGAGAAGGAATGGGTGTCGTTTCGGGTCGAGACCCTTCTTCAGACTAGCAGATATTGATTTTAGAAAAAGGACACATGTGGTGGAGTAAATCAGCAGGTCAGGCAGCATCTCTGGGGAACAGGGGTGGGTGACACAATAACAAGGATCTTCATGTGTTGATTTATGCCGAAGACAGAGACGAAACGCGGAGTAAATCGTCGCTGGAGAACATGGATCGGCGACTATTTGGATCGGAACCCTTCTTCAGACTAAATAAGGTTTCCAACCCGAAACATCACCAGACCATTTTCTCCAGGAATGCTGCCTGATTCCCGGAGTTACTCAGCATTATGTGTCTTTGTTACGTTTTGGGTCGATGCAGTAAAGACCTGTGTGCCTTTTCTGGACCTTTTTATTCCCAACTGCCGGCGCGACATCAACTGTCTTGAATTCTCTACCGATCTCACCCCATCTGAACGCAGAGCCGTCCAATCTCACAGCAAAAATCCAGACATTGTTAGTAAACCCACCAACAAGGGAGATGAAATTGTAATCTGGCGGGCTGACCTGTACCCAGTTGAGGTAACAGATCAGCTCTCGCACACCTCCTCATAGTTACACATCGACCATGATCCCACGGACGCACTCTTGGCCATCACCTCCCAGGCCGTTTCTGGTCGCAGCGCCTCCGGCGATCTCCCCTCCACAACCACCATCCTCATAGTTCCTCGTCCCCACGCTGTCCGCTCCTCCCCAAAATCCACAAAGCAGACAGCATTGGCAGACCCATTGTCACTGCTTTCTGCTGCCCCGTTGAACCCATCTCTACGTACGTCGATTCCATTTCATCCCTCGCCTTGAGCCACCTCACACCTCCGTCAACCAGAACTCACTCGCCCTTCATCTCTTTAATAACATAGGCTATCGAGGCCCCATTGCGTCATTCTCACCATGGTCGTTCAATTCCATCACATCTCTCTCCTGCTCTGAGTTTCAAGGCACTCTGCTTCTTCCTCGAATAGAGACACATTCAATGCCGCTTTACTAACGCTCTTCTCCGCCGGCGCAATTTCTCCTCGACCGGAACAACTTCTCTTTAGACTACTCTCACTTTCACCAAGTTAAAGGTAAAGCCACGTGGTCCCGAATGAACACTGGATATGCATGCATTTTGGTCGGGTACGTCGAACAGTCGTTGTTCCAGGTGTACATTGGCCCTATCCTCCAACTCTTTCACCGCCACATCTACGACTGATTCGGGACTGTCTCCTGCATCAGAGCAGTATAATATAATTTCATATAATTTCCTTAACCACTGACATCCACCTTCTCCCAAATTCACGAGGAATATCCCTCCCACCATCCCTAGTGCCGATGAAAAAAATCAATTTCTTGATTGAAGCATTTTTGGAAACTGCTCAATGTTTAGTTTAATCGGACAGTCCAGCTGGCTCACGGCGTTGCATGTTCAGAGAGTTGGAAATAGTTGCTGTCCATTAATCTAAAGGACGCCACCGACTGACAGAATGTATGAGCGCACTTGAAACATTCACCGGTGGAAACCCGCCAATTTTTACACTCTACCATTGAGTTTCAGGCGAGTCTATTTCCGGATTCTAAAGCACAATACTGCCCTCTGCATTGCACAGCTATATATGGAGGTCGCTGCCGCAGTATAGAAACATAGAAACATAGAAAATAGGCGCAGGAGTTAGCCATTCGCGCCATCGAACCAGCACCGTCATTCAATATGATCATGGTTGATCATCTAGAATCTGTACCATGTTCCTGCTTTCTGCCCTTGATTCAGTTAGCTCTATGAACTAATGCCGCCTCAGCATCCCATGCCGCCTCAGCATCCCATTCGCAGCTCACACTACCACCCAGCTTTGTGTCGTCCGCAAAGTTGTAGATGTTACATTTAATTCCCTCGCCTAAATCGTTAATATGTATTGTAAATAACTGGGATCCAGCACTGGGACTTGCAGCACCCCAACTAGTCACTATCTGCCAGTCTGATAAGGACCCGTTAATTCCTACTCTATGCTTCTTGCCTGCCAACCAGTTCTCTATCCATGTCAATACCTTACCCCCAATGACGCGTGCTGTAATTTTGCACACTGATGTCTTGTGTGAGAAATTGTCAAAGGCTTTTTGAAAGTACAGATACACGACATCAACTGGCTCTCCCTAATGCATTATACTTGTTACATCCTCAAAAAATTCCGGAAGATTAGTAAAGCATGATTTCCCCTTCAAAGATCCGCTGACTTTGACCGCTTTCCAAACGTGCAGCTATTACATCTTTGATAATCGACTCAAGCATCTTCACATTACCAATGTTAGGCTAACTGGTCTATCACTCCCCGTTTTCTCTCTCCCTCCGTTCTTAAAAAGTGGCGTTACATTAGTTACCTTAGTATGTCGGCGTATCAGCTATTGTTAGGGGGGATTGATTCGGAGTTTGGTGATCTGTTGTCACTTTTGGAGCGTTTAGAACAGTACAGAAGCATAACAAGTACAACCGCTGCCTCGCCGTACCAGACAAATGGGTTGAATTCCAAACACGAATGGCGCCAATTTGCAGTGTGTATGTTCTCCCTGTTGCCGCCTAGGTTCTTCCAGTGCCGCCCCTCTCTGCCCACCAAATCCAAAGGATGAACATGTTAATATGTAAATAGTTATTTGTAAATAATCAGTACAGTGTTGTGCATGAGAGTGAAGAATCTGCGAGCTCCGGGGAGACACGAATGAGGGTGAAGAAAACATGGGATTAAATAAGGAATGGTCAAAATCATCGACGGGTAGTCAGCCCGGATCCTGTGGGCCGAATGACTTATTATGTGCTGTATTTCTCCATGACTCCGTGGCCAGGCAACTGCCGCGATATATTGTGCGGTTGCACTGTTCTTCTCAGCGATGTGGTTTACTGTGACAACATCTTCTGAGTTGATTACCATGCGTCAGTTATTTAGTTCTGTGGCCTTGTTCATGGGGGTAGATGATGGTAGGTTCAAAGTGGATGCCAGACAAAGTCTGGATGGGAGATACAGTTAGAGAAACATTGTGCAGCACCGAATAGAGCCTTTCAGACACATCCGTGCCAAACGATTTCCCCATCTGCATTGAACACGTTTATCAATTTCAAGAGTTTGAGGGTGTACAGGGAAACATAAAATATATCGGAAGGCAAAGAAAATTGTTGCAATAATCTGCCTTGGGGATAAGATGAAGTGAAATTCGAAAACAAATTTAAATACATTTATTGGAGCTGGAGGATCACCAGACATCGAGATCGGATATTTAACATGCCTTACTGTGGGGATCTCACAAATAAATACTTTCCACGTGAACTCTCTGCTGAAAAGAGCATTGCATTTGACGAATTCTCAGGGGTGGCAGTGAAATTATAGCGAACATGTATTATGGAGGCGTCAGATATCATCATAGGTTTAAACATAGCTGGATCCCCCGTATCTGCTGAGGCGTATCACAAACAGCCATGGAAGGCAGGCGCGAAGATTGTTGAGGACCTGATAGCCATACTTTGTATCTTCATTGGCGCAGACAAGGTTGTAGATGGGTGGAGAACAACCAATACAATATCGTTGTGCAAGTGGAAAATCAGGAATAAGTCTAATATTCCTAATCATAAGAAGGCTTCTGCGATGCTTGCTTTCATTAGCTGGGGCACAGACCATTTTTTGATTACTGATTATTTTGTAAATCACGGATAATGCATAGTGGTATTCAGATATGATATACTACAGACAATGTGTATGGAGGCAACATGAGTTGATCTTAAAAATAAGAGCAACCGCTCCAAATTGAATAAATAATAGGCCAACCAGTAGTCGGTGGGGAAGGGGGACAGATTACAGTTACACAGGTTACGAAATGATACAAGAACCACGGGTTTATTGAAGTGGGTGACAATAAGTTCCCCAAAATAAACTACACCCTACTCAATCATCAGGTTAATTTATTACGTGAATCAAAGAATGTTTCCTTAAACTGTATGTGAATAGTCCGACCCGAAATAGGACCATTCTGGACGTTGCATTGGAAAACTACTCTGGACAGGTGTTGTGCTGGAAGAGTATTTTGGAGATTTTTATCACAACCCTTCGTTTTAAGATTCGTTTTATTAGGGATAGGTCTAGATGATGGAGGAGGGTTCTAACTTGGAGCAAAACATATTACAATGCCAATCCAACCTAAGCCACGTGCTAGGCCGGCTAGATAAGGGGAGGTTCTTGGGCATGTCCACAGCGAAACGTGGGAGTCAACATGTTCCAGTAAGGAGGATGGATAAGCATGGAAAGGAAAGGGAATCGTGGATGACCAAGAAAGTTGTAAATTTGTGTAGAGTTTTACAGGAATGCTGCCTCGATTGGACTGCATTAGTTACAAGGAGAAGGTGGACAAACTTGGATAGCTGTCTCTGGAATGACTAAGGCTGATGGGAGACCTGAAATAAATACATTAAAACTGATAGGCAAAGGTGGGAAAGACAGCCAGAGACGTTTTCCATGCTTGGATGGACGAGAGGGCGTGTGTTTAAGGTGAGGGTCAAAGTTTAAAGCAGATACACGGGCAGATTTTTTTCTGCAGGAAGGGGCGAGTGCCTGGAACGCGCTGCCCTGGCATGGTAGTGGAAGCACGTGTGAGAGTGGCGTGCAAGAAGCTTTTAGATAGGCACATTAATATACATGGACAATTCATCATGCCATTGCAGCAGGAAATAGAGAATACATGTTGACTAAAATATAGGTCCGTACTTATTAATCTCATTATTTTTAAAATCTAGTAATAACATATCTAATTAATAGACAAGCCGATTTTGCTGGTAATTATTACACAATTCCATGATTAGCAGTAGCAAACGTGATCTGGCTGACATTGTTTGTTTAAATGATTAACACTAATCCCAATTGATTTACCGTGATTAGACGTCATGTGGTTTATCTGGAGAATCCGCGACTGACTTTAAAAACAAGCGCCTGTCAAACCACTGTCAGAAAACGTCGATTATCTCTGGCATGGCACTGCCGGTACTCAACCAGGTAGAAAACGTTTTCTACCCTATCCTTGTTATCATTGGTGTTCCTGGTAAGCCCTATGTTATTTCCTGGCGATGTTCCGCCGTCTGGACCTTACTTTTAAAGATATGTGCGCTATTATTTATTGCTTGAGTTACTATCCTACAAATTACGCCGAAGATCGAAACTACTCAATCGAATCATTTTCCAGCACATCCAGTGGCATTTAGACAGGCTCGGAGATAGGCAGGAATCGGAGGACATGGACCAAGTGCAAATGTGATTATATATTTTTTTAAATGGCGTTATGTCTGGGACAGACATTGTAGACCAATGGACCAGTTCCTGTACAGTACTCATTTACTTTAGCGATACAGCATGTAAACCGAGGCCACGCCGAGCACCAATAAACCGTTGACACTAGTGCCATGTTATTCCAATTGCTCATTAACTCCCTACACACTGGCGACAATGTTACGTAGGCGAGTTAACCTGCAAATCCGCAGGTATTTCGGGCGTGGGAGGAATCCGTCGCTCCTGGAGGAATCTCACGCGGCCACAGGCAACAAAGCCAATGTTTGCACGGACACGGTTGGTCGATGCTCCTGTTCAATGTTTCATGTTCCATGTTCAGGAAGTGTTATATGTCATGTGAACGGAAATGGTTCTCATCATATTGTTTGGCAAGAGGAATTATCATGTGGATTGTCAATAATGATGAGAGGATGCGAGGACTGTTGTATGAAGGGCGATTTGGGCGATTAGTTTTACATTGTGATTAAGACCATTCAAAATCAACTACAACATTCTTATGGGTCTGTACAGATTCAAGAGAGTCAAGAGTGTTTTATTGTCATATGTCCCAGATAGTACAATACAATTCTTACTCACTGCAGCACAATGGAATAAGTAAACATAGTACATGGTAAACAATATGAAAAACGAGAAAGAGAAAAACAAAATCAGTGTGCATATATATATATATATATATATATATATATATATATATATATATATATATATATATATATATATGCATATGCACACTGATTTTGTTTTTCTCTTTCTCGTTTTTCATATTGTTTACCATGTACTATGTTTACTTATTCCATTGTGCTGCGGTGAGTAAGAATTTTATTGTACTATCTGGGATATATATATACACATACTCACAGGTACACACACACACACATATATGTGTATATATGTATGTATACATATATTCAAGAGGGAAATCCGGTCAGTTCAGGACCCAGTGGTCACAATCTGATGATCAGGCTTCAAGTTGAGATGAAGAGCGATTACTTCTCCCACAGAATGATGAACGTGTGGAATGTTATACCACTGGAAGCAGTTGAACATAGATCATTGAATTTATACAAGGAGTTATATGTTATTTGTATGGTCAAAGGATCAGAGAAATAAAAGGATCAAGGTATACATTTTAGGTCACAATTGATCACATGGAATAATAGTTGAGGCTCAAATGCCTGAAGTCCTATTACTTTTATATTCTGCATTTCAACATTTTTGTATTTATCGTGGCCACATTTCCTCTGCATCGAAGAACATGGTAACTGGGATGCTTAAAAGGAACCGAGACCCTGGTGCCAATGCCTTTTTGCAGATGCATACATTGGTTTGGTGTTCACAAAGCGAGGACAAATCAGAAATAATTTTCTGAACACGCCATCCATTGCTATTTCAATGTGCTTACCCAAGATACAAAAAAAGAATACTATATTAATCTATATTAAAAAATGTTTGGATAAAATAAACAAAACACGGTCATCGAATGTCCCTGGGTAAGTCGTCCACCCCCTGCCCTCCACCCCTTTGAGAAGTGGCTGAAGGGTGATATTAAAATACATAACGCTTTTAAATGAATCACTATGGTTAAAACATTTCCACCATAAAGTCCAGCAGGGAATTCTACAGAGAATGCTCCCTCTCCTCCCCTCCCACGCAATACAGGTGAGAATGAGGATCCAGATCAATGAATTGCATTTAGGGGAAGGCTGGGCAAACACAAAAGAGAAAAGAACAGTCGGTTCTACATTGGAGAATCCAGCATAGACTTGCCAACCATGTTGCAGATCGCATAAGGTGGGAAGAGGGTCATGTGGACTATATGCAGCAGTATTGGCAGGATCGGCAGAGTGGCCTGTTCCTACACACTTGTCTCCACTACAACCTTGTATTACTTTGACTGCCAATTCATTTTTGATCATTTTGTTCCCATTCATTCTTTAAAAAATACAAAATCAACTTTGACGTAAGATAACGGTGATTGATGCTGTTGCAAATAAATGGAGGCCTTACATTTTCTTAACAACAATTTAATTTTGCGCCTTGCATATTATATCTTTCATATTATATCTTGCACATTCCATACATCTTGCCTTTACTTCTCAACATGAAGCCACTATAAAACAGCATGCAATCCAATGTGTTTACCTGGATTTCATGCCAATCTATTTCCAAAAATCTTATACGCAATGGTCTATTCATCAAGCACATTCTACAGGCAACTATTATTAGGTGAAATCTCAAGAGCAGAACTTGTACCAAATGAGCCACATAAAATGAACTTGATCTCTGCACCACCAGTCACTGTGGACAATTTTATGTTCATATGGATGATACATTCTTTGCATTAGATTAGAAATGTACAAAGTACAAACAATCAAGACTTTTGACATCATCAAATAACCAAGCGTTATGTAACAACATTTATTGGTGCTGTGTCTCAGACTAAATGCAGTGTTAAAACAAAATATATTCTATCCAATAATGACTGTAGCTTAGATGTCAACCATTTTGTAGAGCATATCCCTTTGAAGTAAAGATCATCCTGAGATCTGTTGTATGGTATTTTAATACCCCTTCCCACTCTCACACTGACCCATCTGTCGTTAACCTTGGGCACAGAAAGTTTTAAGTAAAATATCTGATAATCCACCTGGGTAACTTACAAGCCGATGGTATGAATATAAAGTTTTCACATTTCAGCTTATCCATACCACTGGTGTTCATTTGTTCTCCCACAACCACCCATACACCAACTTTACTCCATCTGCCCATCATCCCCTCCGCAGCTGATTCCACCTGCCACTTACCAGCCTCTGCCCCATTCCTCCTTCAAACTGTTAGAATCTTCCCATCCTCTCCTTCAATTCTAATGCAGTGCCTTGACTTGAAATGTTGGTATATGCCATTTGCCTCCACAGATGCTGTTTGACCAAGTACTTCCACTGGCCTTTCTTTAGTCTAAAATTCTTGTTGGAAATAACCACAAAGTCTTACTCTATCTATAATTGAAACCATTTAATTGGTGCTTAGAGAGCTTTCTAAAATCATGAGGGCGATTGACCAGGATTTATTTTACCCAGGGTAGGGTAATCAAGAACCAGCAAAAACAGGTTTAAGCAGTGTTCAATGCTAATTTTTTAGGTGCCGGAGCTGTCAAACAGGGGCATTTCAGATTTTGCTGGGGGGGCAAGCTAGTCTCCCTAGGGGGTCAAACAAGATTATAGTCTATTACTACATCCCAGTGTATAGCTAGTACATTAAAACATATAATACTTAATTTAATTATGCCAAAATATTGCACGGTTGCACTCACTGATTCTCATGAAATATAATTATGAAGCAAGTAAAGAAAAAGACGGTTATCATGTATTTTTACAGAGGTGCCGGCAAGACACTGACTCGCCCTGACTATCCTGCAGCTCTGGGCCTTCACACACACACACACACACACACACACTCACCCTCACACCCATTCACCTACACACCCACCCACTCACCCACCCACCAGAGTTCCATGCTCAGCTCCCGGCCCACAACCACAAACTATGCACACATCACATGGTCTGACTCTGCTGCATCATAGTGTCCCCCCTCCTACAGGGAACCTCAGTAGTGATGGATCTTCCCCTTACCCCTCTTTTAATCACGGTACCCCGACCACACATCCGCTAGTTAAAATTCCACGCTGTTTATTTTTTCTTTAACAGAGGTGCCGGATCGGTGCTCAGGTGAGCTCCGGCAGCACTGCACCCCTGGGTTTAAGGTGAGGAGGAAGATTTAGTAGGAACCTGAGAGGCAACCTTTTCTACTAAGAGGTTACTGGGTGTATGGAATGAGCTGCCAGCGAAGGTATAATAACAACATTGAAAAGACACTTGGACAGGTACTTGGATAGAACATGTTGAGAGGAAAGTGGGCCAAACGCTGGCAAATGCGACTAACTTAGACGTAGCATCTTGTTCAGCTAGGAGCACTAGGCTGAAGTACCTACTTCCATGCTATATGGCTCTATGACTCTTTGTTAGATGAACATAAACATGGCAAATGGAGTTTAATAATGGAAAATATGTGCTCACACACTCTGGTAAGAGCAATTCAAAGGAAGCTTTTATGTAAATGGAGTGAAATTGCAAATGAGTGGAGTACAAGAGATTCAAGTGCTTAAATGCAGAACAAAAAGCCAGCAGGTAGATGCAGCACACAACTCAGAAGGTGATTAGCATTCAAAGGTAGGTTACTATTGTAATTATGGTACATGATGTTGCTAAGGACATATCAGGAGCACTGTGCACAGCTTGGTCCTCAAATTTAAGAAAGGATATATTAATATTTGATATCAGCTTAATGAGATTTCTGGAATAAGCAAGTGTTGCCTAACCATGAATGGCTGAAATCACTGGTTCTGTGTTCCTTGGAGATGACAAGAAACAGAGTTAACCTTATGAATGTATTAAAGAGGCATGATGTGGTGGTGAATTGATGGATAATGCGTGGATATATTCTAAAAGACCAGGGAATTGTGTCGTGTGGAATAAGCACAGTAAAGGAGTTGAAGCATCAGTCATATCAGCTGTTATCAACATAAATTGCTAGATAGCTCTAATTTGTACAAATGCAGGGCAGTCTATTGAGAATTTCTGTCATGTTTGATAAACTTAATTTAACTCTTTCCATTTATTTCAGTTCCTGCATTTTAATCACATCCATGAAATCTTCTACTCAGCGATTGGTTAGCAGTGCACGTTCTGCTTTGGTTGAATATTTTGATAATCTGAGGGGGGAAATTAAATATTAGACAACAAAGAAATGGCATAGCAGAGAACAGAACTCAGAAAGATGCAACTAGTTTATTCGCTTTAACTGTTGATTCATCCCACATAACTTCTTCCTTCCAGATATAAAGGCACAGTGCCAGACACCTGGGTTTGATCCTGACCACGGGTGATGTCTGTACGGAATTTGTACCTTCTCCCTGTGACTGCATAGGTTTTCTCCAGGTGCTCCAATTTCCTCCCACATTCCAAAGACAGATGTGCAGGTTTGTAGGTTAATTGACTTGTGTCCCTAGCTTATGTGGGTGATCATTGGTTGGTGCAGACTCAGTGGGGCCGAAGTGTCTGTTTCAATGCTCTCTCTCTAAACTAAACAAAAAACTCAATACTCCTTCAAATAGTTTCGTTCACACAAGTTCTATGTTATCTAACTTTCGCTTCCACACTAGGGTCAAATTACAGAGACCAATTAACCCATAAAACCTGGCATCTTTAGTGTGTGTGTGGAAACTGGAGGACAGTGGAAACCCATGCGGTCATAGGGAATACATGCAAACTTCACACAGCCGACAACCGAGGTTAGGATTGAACTGATGTGTATGACGCACTGAGGCAGCAGCTCTATCAGCAGCGCCACTGTGCCTCAGGTTGCGTCATGTTCAGCACAAACATTGTTGGACAAAGGACCTGTTCCTCTATTACCGGGGCATTCCCATTCATCGTAAAATTCAGCGAACTCAGCACCATTGGGTCACTGGAAATATTCCCTGCCTGACCATCAGATCCCTCCAGATCAGTCAGACAGACATCAGTTAGGCAGCATCTGCCTGCAAATGATTCATGTCCCTCAAACCCCTGCATCTCCATGCACCCACGAAGGTGCACCCCAGACGCCACCATCCCTGTCAGTGCTTTCCAGGCACACACCACATAGTATGTAATAAAAACTTGCCCTTTTTAAAAACTGCAGCTTCTACCCTGCACTGAATATAATGCAATAATTTAAATGCCATAGTAGGCATTTAGTTAATTGGGATTATTTTAGTCAATTGGGAGGTGTGATTGCAAATCTTGTACAATATCATAAACCAAGTAAAATGTGACAAAGTCAAAATGGCCAGGCACAAAGAACAGAATAATCATGAACATCAATAACATTTCAATAACTAGACTCTCCTAGTGGCAGCATGCTGTAAGGTTGCAAACGCGTTTGCTCCCTTAACTTTGAACTTCCACTGACCACTCTTTCAATGTTACTGGTGACTATTTGACTTCAAGACACCGTCTAACTGTTCATAACGTGTTGATAACACTTTTACACGCCTTAATCGTGAAAAGGATGGAGGTAAGAAGGAAAGGAGGATCCCCAAAGAAGGAACTGGCGAAAGCCACAACCACAGCTGCAGCTTCTGATTCCAGCACCATAGAAGCAATATCGAAAATGAACGATGAATTGAAAAATGAGCTGAAAAATGAAATGAAAACAAGATTTGGCAGTTTGGAAGAAATGGTGAAAGAAGTCCAAGGAAAACTGTCTTTGTTACAAGATGAACTTCGTGAACAAAAGGATCAAATTGATATCTTGCGCACCCTGGGACGGGAGAGAGATTTGAAGATTGAAATATTGGAACGGAGAATGAATGAAAACACTTGAGCACTTCAGCAATACAAGTCTAAAAATATGGACTTAGAAAACAGAAGCTATCGTTTGAATTTACGAATTGTTGGTTTGCCGGAATTCCAAGAAGGAAATAACGTTATCAAATATGCTGCTAAAATGATAAAGGAAACATTCAACATTGAGCACAATGAAAACCTTCCGTTCATGGATAACGCACACAGGATTGGGAAGAGATCCGGTAATAAACCGAGACACTTGATCATTCGGTTTCATTTTTTTCAAATGAAGGAGAATATTCTCCAGGCAGCAAAAAAGTTTGGTGTGGTTGAATATGAAGGATGTAAGTTTCGGTTTGTCCCTGATTATAGTTACGAGCTTTTGGAAATAAGAAAGACTTTTTATAATGTAATGTCTGCTTTGTATAAGAAAAAAACTGCGCCCAGCTTTATTATCACCAGCTAGATTGCGTATTCGGCTTTTCAATGGTAACTTTCGATTTTTTAACAGTCCTCAAGACGCCTCCAGCTGTGTCTGAAGAGCTACGACGAGGAAGTGGAGTAATTGATAGCTGATTAAGTTATACTTGGAGATTTACTGTTCCTATTTTGACAACATTTCGTTTGGTAATGATTAAGAATTTAACTGGACGAGTTGTTTTTCTTTTATATATATTCTTTTAAGAATTTCTTTGTTAATTTCTGTTCCCCTGTCGTTAGACAAACTAAGAGAACGCAGTTCTTGTTTTTCATATAGTATAGTATAGTATTTTACTGACCACACAGCCAAGCTGGTGGAATTTTTGGGTTGTCAACAGCGATACAATAATAAAGAACACACAACCACAATAAAAAAAATGTAACACAAACATCCACCACAGCATACAACACTGTGGTGGAAGGCACAAAAATTTGGCCAATCCTCCTCCATTTCCCCTCCGTGGACAGGACCAGAGTCCAGAGTCAGTCCAGGATCGGCTCTTCCTCACCGGAGACCGCGGCTTTAAGTTGCTGTAGGCCGCAGGCTGGCTGTCGAGATTTAAAGTCTCCGCCGCAGCCAGAAGCACCGTAGACTGCAGGGCCGGCGGTCGAAGCTCCCCTGCAGGGGTGTTGGTAAGTCCATGCCGGCCCCGCGGTAGAAGTTGGCCGCGGGCCGGCAGTGATGGCTTCTTCTTCCCCCGGGTCCCCCACGAGGGATCCCGGGCTGTAGACGCCGCACCAGCTGGAGCTCTGCAGACCGTGGCTTCAGGCTGCGACTTCAGGCTGCCGGCTGCCCCGGGCCAGTGAAACGGAGCGCTCCCCTCCAGCGAGCCCCAGCGAGGGCTCACCCGCTCCACGCCGAGAGAAGCCCCGGGCGCGTCTCCGGGAAAGGCCGCGCCGATCCTTGATGTTAGGCCACAGGGGAGGCGACCTGGAAAAAGTCGCCTCTCCATGGAGGAGGCGACCGAATCGATTTCCCCCCTTGCCCCCCCCACACCACCCCCCCGCACAAGACACACAACGAAACACACCATACATACTTTAAAACATACTAAAAAATAAGAACAAGTTGAAAAAACTGACATGGCTGCTGCCCAGAGCAGCGCCCCCTACCCTGACCTTGAATAATAATAAGCAGCATTCCATGCCAGTCTGTATTTTTTTCCTTCTCTCTCAAAGAGATAATAACGAATGTGTTATGACGTAGTGGTTAAATATTATTCTTTTTATGCTGAGCGCTGTTACTGGGAGAGATGGGATCGGGGAGGGGATTAGGTAGTTTGCTGACTGTCTATTGGTCAGTTTGGGGTTCTACAGGTGTGGGGGGTGGGAGGGGGGGAGGGGGGAGGGGTCTTTTCTACATCCAGTATTATGAACTTTTAGGCTTCATGAAATTAACCCATTACATCCCACATGATTTTTACAAGCAATATGGATAAAGTTACTAATATCCTTTCATGGAATGTGAATGGCTTGAACCATCCCATTAAGAGGATTTTTTTTTTAAAGTTCTTCACAGACTTAATGCTCAGATTATCTTTGTTCAGCAAACTCATGTAAGGCAAGATGACAAGTCACGATTTTTCAAGTTTTGGAGAGGACAGCAGTTTCATTCAAATTTACAGGCTAAGGTGAAAGGTAGTCTCTATTTTTATTGACTCCTCAATTCCGTTTGTTTACCATGAAACAATTTCTGATCCATATGGCAGATTCTTGGTGATTACCGCTGTCCTTTTTAGGCAAAAAGTGGCTTTGGTGAATGTCTATGCACCAAATATTGATCACCCTGAGTTTTTTAAACAGTTAATTGCATCCTTTCCTAATTTAAATGAACACTTTTTAATAATGGATGGAGACTTCAATTGCTGTTTGAATCCCTCCATTGATAGGTCTACATCTGTTCATGTGCTTCCAAATATATCAGCTAATTTTTTTAATTCTTTTTTACTTGACTCGGGAATGTTAGAAATTTGGAGATTCTTACACGCAAATGACAAAGAATTTTCATTTTTCTCTCATGTATTTCATAATTATTCTAGGATCGACTATTTTATACTAGATTCTCGGCTAGTTCCATCGGTCGTTGCATGCGAGTATGATACAATTGCTATTTCTGATCATGCACCAGTGAAACTATTGATCAAACTACCTGATTCCAAGTTTAGTGCTAAACAATGGCGATTTAATGCTACTTTGCTTCAAGACTTAAACTTTATTAAGTTTATGAAAGATCAGATTGCTTTTTACTTCTTGACAAACTCTAATGAAGAGATATCCAATGGTATAGTTTGGGATGCTTTTAAGGCATATATTCGTGGACAAATTATTTCATACTCCGCGGGATTAAAAAAACAAACACAAAAAGGAATACGCACATTGGCTGACGAGATTAAAGAAATTGATAAAAAATATTCAAAAGCTCCTAGTTTAGAGCTCTATAAGAATAGAGTTGAACTTCAATTGAGATATGATTTGTTATTAGTATCACCGATTGAGAACCAGTTGCTTAAAACCAAAAGTAAATTTTATATAAATGGCTATAAATCTGGTAAATTACTTGCTAATCAATTGAAGCAGTGTTGGCCAAGCGTCAGATTACTAAAGTGAGTAAACGGGATGGTACAGTAACTGTAGACCATGACGAAATTAATAAATCCTTTCAGGAATTTTATACCTCCCTATACCAATCAGATTTTCCTACTGATTCCAATATAATGCATGAGTTTTTAAAGAAACTGAACTTACCAAATTTACCATACAATGAGTCTCTGTTGTTAGATGAACCCATCACGAAAGAAGAAATACAGAATTCTGGTAAAGCTCCCGGTTTAGATGGGTTAACAGTAGAATTTTTAAAGTATTTCTCAAATTTATTGTCTCAATGGCTATGCAAGGTATTTAAAGAAGCCTTTTTAAGGAATAGATTACCACAATCTTTTTATGAAGCTTTTATTTCTTTAATTTAAAAAAAAGATAAAGACCCTACTGAAGTGACATCATATAAACCTATATCAATGTTAAATGTAGATTTTAAAATTCATTCCAAAATATTACCTATGAGATTGGAATAGATTTTACCGCAAATTATCTCTGAAGATCAGACAGGTTTTATTAAAAATCGTTACTCATTCTTTAATGTTAGGAGATTAATAAATATTGTATATACAGCGTCTAATAAAACCCCAGAATGTGTCATCTCACTTGATGCCGAGAAGGCTATTGATAGAGTAGAATGGAATACTTATTCAATATACTTGAAAAAGTTAAGATTGGTCCAAAATGTATCTCTTGGATCAAACTGCTATATCTTATACCTCAGGCTTCTGTATTTACTAATAATCAGAGATCCCCTTTTTTTCAGGCTCTTTCAAGGTACTAGACAGGGCTGTCCCTTAAGTCCTTTACTATTTGATATTGCTTTGGAAACTTTAGCCACTGCTATTAGGGAATCCCCTAATATTTTTGGTATTGTCCGCGGGAATAAGACACATAAGATATCTCTTGATGCAGATGATCTGTTATTATTTATTTCTAACCCTGAGAAATCTATTCCGGCAATAGTAGCATTACTTAATCAATTCAGTAGTTTTTCTGGTTATAAACTAAATCTTAGTAAGGGTGAGCTTCCCCATTAAATAATTTTGTTTCGAGTTATGGACAGTTTACATTTAGATGGACTACAGAAAGTTTTACTTATTTAGGTATTAAGATCACCAAGAAACACAAGGATTTATTTAAAGCTAATTTTATTCCTTTAATTGACCATATTAAACATCAGTTCACTAAATCGGTTCACTGCTTCCTCTTCCAGTTTGACCCGGTCACCCCTACTGATATCTCCAAACTCATCAGCTCTTCCAAACCCACTGCCTGCTCTCTGAACCCTCTCCCCACCCCCCTGCTGAAGTCCTGCCTCCCTGCTCTCTGCCCCTACCTCACTAATCTTTTCAACTCCTCATTGTCCCAAAGAATTGTCCCCTCTGCTTTCAAAACTGCTGCTGTCACACCAATCTTAAAGAAACCTGGTCTTGATCCCTCCTCTCTCATTAACTAACGCCCTATCTCAAACCTCCTCTATCTTTCAAAAACCCTGGAGCGTATCGTCGCGTCACAACTTCATTCCCACCTCCTCGCGTATAACCAATTCGAACCCCTCCAATCTGGCTTTCGTCCCCTCCATAGCACAGAAACTGCTCTCCTGAAAGCCCTCAATGACCTCCTTACCTCTGCTGACACTGGCTCCCTCAATATCCTCATCCTCGACCTGAGTGCAGCCTTCGATACCGTCAACCATAACATCCTGTAACAAAACAGAATTTCTCCTCATTGGCTCCAAATCAACACTCACTAAAATTAACAACCCCACTCTCATTATTGACGGCACCATTGTCTCCCCATCTCCTCAGGCCCGCAACCTTGGCGTGATCTTTGACTCAACCCTCTCCCTTGAGCCTCACATTCGCCATGTTGTCAAAACATCATTTTTTCACCTCCTCAACATTGCCAAAAGCAGATCCTCTCTCACACACCCCCGCTGTTGAAAGACTCATCCATGCCTTCATCTCCTCCCGACTGGACCACTGTAACTCACTTCTCTTTGGAATCAATTCCAGCAGCATCAACCGACTCCAACTGGTCCAGAATGCAGCCGCTCGACTCATTACCCACACCAAATCCTGGCACCACATCACCCCAGTTCTCAAAGAACTTCACTGGCTTCCCATTTCCCACCGGATCATCTACAAAATCCTGGTCCTCACCTACAAAGCCCTCAACAACTTGCCCCCCCCCCCTTATCTCACTGACCTCCTCTCCCCCTACCAACCCTCACGGTCCCTCAGATCCACATCAGATAGTCATCTCTCCACTCCGAAATCAAACCTCTGCACTTTTGGAAGCAGAGCCTTCTCCAGGGCAGCTCCCAGGCTCTGGAATTCCCTCCCACAACTGGTCCGAAATTCTGAGTCCCTCACCATCTTCCAGTCCCGCCTCAAGACCCATCTCTTCATCTCTGCATACCCTTAGTCCCATGTTCCCCTCCCCTTTGCATCTCTGTCTTACTGCTCTATTTTGTTTTGTTTATTCCTGACTCTCAATGTAAAGCGACTTTGAGTCCTGAAAAGCACTGCATAAATAAAATATATTATTATTATTATTAAATGGTCACCAAAGTCCTTATCCTTAATTGGCCGAATCAATGCTATTAAAATGTTCATTTTACCTAAATTTCTGTATATATTTCAGACGATACCAATTTTTATTTCCAAATCGTTCTTTGATATTATAGACTCTAAAATTTCTTCATATATATGGCAGAATAAAAATCCCAGACTAGGTAAGAAATACCTACAGAAATGAAAAAAAAAGTTCGTGGTTTGGCATTGCCGAACCTTAGACTCTACTATTGGGCAGTCAATGTTCGTTATTTAACATTTTGGACAAAAGATTTAGAAGATACCTAATGCCCTGGATGGATAAACCTAGAACGTGATTCCTTACAAGGGCTATAATTGGCTTCTATTCTAGGGACCTCGTTACCTTTTACAATTATGAGATTGAATAAATATATGACTAACCCAATAATAAGACATACGTTCCGAATACGGTTTCAATTTCGTAAGTTTTTTGGACTATCTGATTTTATCCAAATTTCTCTTCCAACCATCTAGTACTGATCAAGTTTTTTTGTTATGGAAGAGGAAGGGATTAGTAGCTTTTCGTGATTTGATTTTGGAGGGTTGTTTTATGTCTTTCGAACTCTCCAATAAATATAACTTACCTACTTCACATTTTTTTTGATATTTACAAATTAGACAAAAGGAACTACTCCTTTTTCCGCTACCACATCAACCCGAAATCTGGGATTTTTTTTTACAGTTGAACCCTTATCAGAAAGGATTAATAACGACTATTCATGAGTTGATTTTAAAATTACAAATAGATACATTTGATAGAATTAAGAATGACTGGGAATGAGAACTCCAAATTTCTTTATAGAGAAATGGGAGAGGATCCTTCAATTAGTTAATACCTCTTCAATGTGTGCAAGACACGCTTTGATACAATTTGAGGTGGTCCACAGAGCTCATATGTCAAAAGATAAGTTAGCTCGTTTTTCTGGTCATATAAATCCTACCTGTGACAGATGTAACTCTGAAGTGGCATCACTGACCCATATGTTTTGGTCCTGCCCTCTTTTGGAAAAATATTGGAAAGAAATTGTTGATACTATTTCGGTAGTCTTAGGTATAGATTTACAACCTCATCCTATTACTGCAATTTTTGGGTTACCAATGTTAGATTCTATTCATTTGTCCCACTCCGCCCATCGGTTGATTGCTTTTATCACATAAATTGCCAGAAGATTTATTTTCTTTAAATGGAAAGATTCCAACCCTCCGACCACACTCCAGTGGTATTCTGAAACGATATCATGTTTAAATTTAGAAAAAATCAGGTGACATTGTTGAACCCTTGGTTAAATTTGATAAGACTTGGGGAAAATTCATTGAACACTTTCAGACAACATAAATTGATCCCTCTTTAACCGTTATAAAAATTATTTTACCTTCATAGGGTGGAACGGACTTGACGACAAACAGACTTAAATTGTTGAATTTCTCAGTTCAGATTCGGTTTTGCTCTGTTTTGTTTGTTTTATTTATTTATTTTATTTTTATTCTTATTTTATTATTATCAATTTTTAAAAACTTTTTTTTAGTTTAGGGGGGTTTTGTTTTTTCTTTTACTTTTTGTCTTTTTATCTTTCCTTTTTTTTACATTTATGTTTCCTTTTAAAGATTTAACTATATTTACATAGAGACCGAGAGGTCTAAATTCATTGTGTATTTTGACACTGGTCTCATATTAGTTTATACCTGTTATTAATGTGTTTAATCCTGATCCCTATGTATCAATACCATTGTTATGTTTATCATTATTCTTTTTGCTCTGTTTTTTATGTTTTATTTTAGTTTTTGTTTTTTGGAAAAAAAACAATAAAAAAATTGTAAAAGAAAGGTACTGAATAAAAAAGTTGGGATGTTCTGCTACAGTTGTACAAAATGTTGGTGAGGCCACATTTGGAGTATTGTGTTAAGTTTTGGTCACTCCACTATCGGAAGGATGTCATTAACAGGGCCTGCGATTCAGGGAGAGGATGACAATGCTTGGACTTTAGTCCTTGGCACGCAAGAGGCTGAGGGGTGATCTTATAGAAGTTTATAAAATCAAGGAGCATAGATAGATTGATTGCACAGAATCTTTTAACCAGCCTTATGTAATCAAGAACCAGAGGACTTAGGTTTAAGGTGAGAAGGAAACGAGTTACTCGGAACCAGAGGAAGTGGAAATATGGAAGAACATTCCAGGGGAAGGAGTTGAGGCAGGTATTAAAAAACATTTAGAACACACTTGGACAGGTACATACTGTAGATAGGAAAGGTTCAGTGAGATATGGGTCAATTGCAGGAAAATTGTAGTTTAAACATGGCATCTTGGTTGGCATGGCCAAGTTGAGGCAAAGGGCCCATTTCCATGCCGTATGACACTATGGCTCCATGGGCTTGAAAAGCCAATTCTTTTCCGTTTCACTGCTAAATGATAGTTAATCACCCGCACTAATAGTGACCACGATGGCAGACCCATGACCATGACTGGTTTACAGTGATAATAAGCTAACCATTGCCTCAGTTCAAATATGCATGTCGTTGATGTTCAATGACTAAATTGTTGCTGCATTCTTAGTTTTGGCAAGGTTCTGATCTGGGTGCTGGAGATGTTAGACATCTTGATACCATGAAAGCAGAATCTCAATTTCAGGAAATATACTTGCTGAATGGTGTCTCAGACCAGCAATGCCTGGGAACATTGTATTTTGAAGAGGAAATTATACACAACCAAGGCCAAGTGCTCGAGAAAGCTGCACGTCTGTTATTTCAATGAAAACTCTGCTCTTCATCCATCCTGTCATTTTGATCACCCAGTTTAGTTTATAACATTGTATAAAATTTGCAATCAATTCTCACAGTTTATGACATTTACAGCTGGCGTGAAGATGCATCAGTCAATACCTCCTGTCTTCCAATTTAGTTTATTTAATAGAAAGATAGAAACATAAAAAATAGGTGCCGGAATAGGCTATTCGGCCCTTTGAGCCAGCACCGCCATTCAATACAATCATGGCTGATCATCCAAAATTAATACTCCGATCTGGCTTTTTCCCCATATCCCTTGACTCCCTTAGCCCTAAGAGCTAAATCTAACTCTCTCTTGAAAACAGTGATACAGTGTGTAAACAGGCCATTTGTGCCACCAAATCCATACTAACCAGCAATCACCCATTCATAATAGATTTCCCATCCACCCCTACACTATCAGGGTGACTTACCGAGGATGATTACCTGCACACCTGCTCATCTTTGGGATATGGGAGGAAACCGGAGCTCCCTGAGGAAGCCAACATAGTCACAAGGAGAACGTGCAAACTCCACGTAGACAGTACCCGAGGTCCAGATTGAACCTGGGTCTCTGACGTTGTGAGACAGCAGTATTACCAGCTGCACTACCATGCTGCATTATGTACAAACTCTAAATCCTACACTGACTTTCCCTTCCACTTGTTATATTCAACACAATAACTCCATTACACAGGAGGAAAGTGAACTGCAATTCATCACCAGAATATATCTTACAACAGTGTGATCACAGGCAAGAAACCAGTGATATAGATTACACTAAAACCCTGATCATCCAGCTCTCTTGGGATTTGGGAAATGGTAGATTTTAAGGACTGCTGCATGTTACTCCAAACATACTTTAAGTCAACTAATTTAAGCACTTGTTGAGCAAGTCAGTGGTTGAGGTGCATCTGTACACTACTGTCAGACTTAAGCGGAGGAATACCCATTGTAATTTGCCTGGAGAGTCTCGAACCAGATTGTCACCTATCCATGGTCTCCAGGGATGTTGCCTGACCTGCTGAGTTACTATAGCACTGTCCCTCACAGTCTTTCCCAATCTTATAAATCAAAAATAGTCAACATCTTTCTACATCATATAGAGTCATGGAAATATGCAGCATACAAACATGGCCTTTGTCCCACTGACCTGCACCAACCATTCATGTACACTAATCCTATAGTTGTCCCACATTCTCATCAGCTCTCCCCACATTGTATCATGCACAATCTAGGGGACAACTAACCTACCAAACAATGTTTTGGGGATGTGGGAGGAAACCAGAGCACCTGGGGAAACCCACATGGTCACAGGAACAACATGCAAACTCTACAGATACAACAGCCGATGTCGGTATTTAATTCAGGTCTCTGTCTCTGTGCTGTCCTGTTTCACATTGTAGTCCACCTGTCATGTTGTTGCTCATTCATTCGGCTTTCCACCTTGAACCATTTCTCCCACTTCTCACATTCCCACTTAATTTGGAGTTTTCCAGCAACAGCGGCCTTGGTGGCAGCTACTGTGTGCAGCGGTAGAGTTGCTGCCTTACAGTGCTTGCAGCACCGGAGACCGGGTTCGATCCCGACTACTGATGCTGTCTGTACAGAGTTTGTACGTTCTCCCCGTGACCGCGTGGGTTTTCTCCGAGATCTAAGGTTTCCTCCCACACTCCAAAGACGTACAGGTATGTAGGTTAATTGGCTTGGTGTGCGTGTATAGGATAGTGTTAATGTGCGGGGATCGCTGGTCTGCGCAGACTCGTTGGGCCGAAGGACCTGTTTCGTCACTGTATCTCTAAATTAAACTAAAACAAAACCAGTAAACGTTAAACTGCAACCAATCTGCCTCATAGCTGACTTGGATTATGAGCAGTGGGAGCCCCCAACAGAGCAGCACAGTGTCACAACTCGTAGAGCTGCTGCCTCACAGCGACACAGACCCGGGTTCAATTTTGACCTTGAGTGCCATCTATGTGGAGTTTGCACGTTCTCCGTGTAACCGCATTGGATCCCTCCAGGGGATCCGGTTTCCTCACACATCCTAAGATGTGTCAGTTTATAGTTTAATTGGCCACTGTAAATTGCCCCTAGTGGGTGGGTGACTGGATGAGAAGGTGCAATGAGATAGAATTCATGAGAATACGTGGTTGGTGGTTGGCATGGACACGGTGGGCCGAAAGGACTGCTTGCATGCTGTACTTTTTAATGACTCATTGATATTTCTAGGATTTGGGGCAGTTAATCCATAATGTATAACATTTTTTTACACGGAATTCACAATTTTTAAATATCTGATTATCAGAAACATTTAACAACAGCACAAAGGCTAGTTGACAGTGGTGACTGTCGAGGCATTTCATGTGTAGCTGCTGCCTTATCCTACTTGAGATTGATCATTTCTTCAAGCCCAATACCTTTACTAGCAACAGTGCATCACAATTTTTCCATCTTACCTCTCCTCTTTTTTCTCCACCAAACAATTACTGCCAAGACAATAGCCAGCAATATCAGCACACACACGGCAATAAGGCCTATGTGCCTGTCTTTCTTCCTATTTCCTTCTGAAAAATAAGAATGCATAATTTTACAAATCAATTGTTAAGCTGTGCAGCTAAATAGATTGGCACTGTCTGAAGACTTCAGAGTGAAGAAGGGTCTCGACCCGAAATGCAACCTATTCCTTTTCTCAAGAGATGTTACCTGACCGCTGAGTTACTCCAGCATTTTGTGTCTATCTTTGGCACTTTTCAAGGTATATAAGATGATATGTTGTTTTGAATCACGGAGTTCTGCAGCATGGCAAAGGGACAATATATGTTCTGTACAACTCTATGATCTATGGCACCATCACAGCCGCAACTTAATTCAAGAAAGAAGGTGAATTGAAAGCAGAAAGCTTTAACCCTATATAAACTAACATTTGTTTTGGGGAAAATGCTGGATTCCTTTCAATAATGGCAGAACATTTAAGTAATAACAAAACAATAAAGTGCATTATCAGGGCATTAACAGGAAAATTGTAGAAAGAAAGAGATGCAGATACTGATTTACACAAAAGCTTTAGTTTAGTTTATTGTCACATGTATTGAGGTACAGTGAAAAGCTTTTGTTACGTGCTAACAAGTCAGTGGAAAGAATATACATAATAGACACAAAATGCTGGAGTAACGCAGCAGAATAGGAAGCATCTCTGGCGAACATGGATTCATCACCTATTCCATTTCTCCAGAGATGCTGGCTGACCAGCTGAGTTATTCCAGTAATTTGTGTCCATCTTCGCTGTAAACCAGCATTTGCAGTTTCTTCTTACACATGGACAGGTGACGTTTCGTTTTGGGACCCTTCTTCAAACTTTGTTTGAGAAATTGATTAGATTTCTTTGAAAATGCAACAGGAACCCGTAGACAATGTATATTCGAGCAGCAGGTGTGCACAGTCTAAAATTCAAAAAACAAAATGATGGAAAAGCAGAATAGGTAACAAAATTGGAATGAGAAACGAAAGAAATACAATATATTGTAGAGATCCAAACGTCGTGAACAAATCAATGTTTTTTTTAAAGAAATACAGTTTTGGCACACTCATGTTTAGTAAGGACTTGAGCAAAGTTCCTGCCGTTGTTATCGGGCACACCAGTTGACTGGCGACTGATTCATCACCAACTCCCACCAAAACCCTGTCATGTGATAGTCCCAGCTCCCCTGACGAGGGTTCTAGCAATAAGTGGCCTGACTACCAGATGTCGCACAATATCTGGATTTTCATAAGATATCAATCAAGTGATGCAAAGGCTTATGACATTGGGGGTAATAATTAGCATGAATGGAAAAAACAATTTTGAGCAAGCAGAGAGTTGTCTTAAAGGAGTGTTCAGGTTGGGAAACTGCAACTGCAGGTTGGGAATCAATGCAAGAAAGTGAACTACTTATGGTTGGTATTAAGAGCAGATGAAGGGACTGATGGCGCTGTAGCCTAGATTGCTGATGATACATAGATAGGTTGGAAATTAAGTTCTGGAGTATGTCAACAGTCTTCAGAGTGAAACATCAGATTCCTTAGTTGTGCATTGTTCGAGGGAATCTTCAAAAGTGAGCATTTGTGTAGGTTAGTGCAGCATACTTGGAATCAAACTACTACGATCGCTGTTTGTCAGGCAGTTGCATTTTTCGTTGCTGAATCTGTAACTTGCGTCAGGGAACTTATTTCATTAGGTTTTGTTTTATTAATGCCAGATGTTTCAAAATACAGAGCAAATGTTTGTTTTGTATGCTATCCAAACAAATTATAAAACTATACATAAATACAAACTCAAAAACAATAGATAGAGCAAAGAGGAGGATACAGAGTACAGAATATCGTTCTCAGCATTGTAACGCATCAGTTCCATAGACAATGTGCAATGAGGTTGAGGTGAATCGGGCATTGAACCTACATTATGGAAGGACCCTTCCGAAGCCTGTTAACAGATGGAAAGGGGGTGTTCCTGAGTCTGGCAGTGTATACTTTCAACTTTCTGTACCTATTGCCTGATGGGAGCAGGAAGGAGGAATGACCGGGGTGGGATAAGTCTCGTTTTCGAAGGCAACCTGGTGTAGTCTGAATCAATAGTGGGAAGTCTGGGCTGTGTGATGATCTTTAACTCTTTGTATATTCTTGCAGTCTTGGGCAGTGCAGTTCCCAAATCAAGATGTGATGCAACCCAACAAACATGCTTTCTCTAGCAGCATCTATAGATGTTTGCTAGAGTCACCAGAGACATGATGAATATTCTCAGTCTCCGGAGGAAGTAGAGGTGTTGGTGTGCCTCCTTGGCTATGTGGCCAGTCCATGACCGAATATTGGATACATTCATGCCAAGGAACATGAAGCCCTCAATCATTTCCGCTTCGGACCATTGATTTGGATTGGGGCATGTACTCCCCCAGTGCCTTGCTGTTAATCACATCATGAGGAAAGATTCATTTTTTATTTAAACATACCTTTCATGGATTTCAGTTCCACCACTGAGAATGTCAAATACTCCTTCCTTGTATATTAGTTATTTATTTACTTTTGATAAATTTTCTGTTGACAAAGTCTTCTGCTCATGTGGAGAGTGGGTGCTGATTACGTGATTACTTAGAGCAACACCACTATACAAAGAAAGTTTAAGCATCTTGGAATATGGGATGTAGTCACAATGATTAAAATGGATACAACAGAAGATAATGATTATCTATGAATGAATATTTAATGTTCTTACCCCAGATGATGGTCTTCCCAGCGGGCAGGCTGCTGTGATCGACATGACAGGAATACTGTTTCCCATCATACAGATCATACCCAAGGACAGACTTTAGATGATATGTTCCATCGTTGTTGGGTATGACCCCAGAAGATTTGGTCTCAGAGACATGTTGACCATTCTGCAACCAGCTGACATTGATGGCCGGTGGGTAAAATCCAAACACAGTGCAGTACAGGACTGAATGATCATCAGGGCGGGCAGCGACAGATACCTCAGGGGAAATTACAAGACAGTAAGATGGTTATTTTCACCTTCAGTAAAACTTGCACAGTCACCCACCACAAAATATTCTTCAGTCTACTACAACAACCAAGTTACTGTCCACATCTGCCCCATTTTGTCTCTTTCGTCCCATCAACCAACCACGTGCTTTAAAAGGGACCGTACCCTCCCTGTTAAGACAGTACACAAGAAAGTTTGAAAGTACATAGAAACATAGAAACATAGAAAATAGGTGCAGGAGTAGGCCATTCGGCCCTTCGAGCCTGCACCGCCATTTAATACGATCATGGCTGATCATCCAACTCGGTATCCTATGCCTGCCTTATCTCCATACCCCCTGATCCCTTTAGCCACAAGGGCCACATCTAACTCCCTCTTAAATATAGCCAATGAACTGGCCTCAACTACCCTCTGTGGCAGAGAGTTCCAGAGAGTCACCACTCTCTGTGTGAAAAAGTTTTTCCTCATCTCGGTCTTAAAGGATTTCCCCCTTATCCTTAAGCTGTGACCCCTTGTCCTGGACTTCCCCAACATCGGGAACAATCTTCCTGCATCTAGCCTGTCCAACCCCATAAGAATGTTGTACGTTTCTATAAGATCCCCTCTCAATCTCCTAAATTCTAGCGAGTATAAGCCAAGTCTATCCAGTCTTTCTTCATATGAAAGTCCTGACATCCCAGGAATCAGTCTGGTGAACCATCTCTGCACTCCCTCTATGGCTATAATGTCCTTCCTCAGATTTGGAGACCAAAACTGTACGCAATACTCCACGTGTGGTCTCACCAAGACCCTGTACAACTGCAGTAGAACCTCCCTGCTCCTATACTCAAATCCTCTTGCTATGAAGGCCAACATACCATTCGCTTTCTTCACTGCCTGCTGCACCTGCATGCCTACTTTCAATGACTGGTGTACCATGACACCCAGGTCTCGCTGCATCTCCCCATTTCCTAATCGGCCACCATTTAGATAATAGTCTGCCTTCCCGTTTTTGCCACCAAAGTGGATAACCTCACATTTATCCACATTATACTGCATCTGCCAAACATTTGCCCACTCACCCAGCCTATCCAAGTCACCTTGCAGTCTCTTAGCATCCTCCTCACAGCTAACACTGCCCCCCAGCTTAGTGTCATCCGCAAACTTGGAGATGTTGCTTTCAATTCCCTCGTCCAGATCATTAATATAAATTGTAAATAGCTGGGGTCCCAGCACTGAGCCTTGCGGTACCCCACTAGTCACTGCCTGCCATTGTGAAAAGGACCCGTTTACTCCTACTCTTTGCTTCCTGTTTGCCAGCCAGTTCTCTATCCACATCAATACTGAACCCCCAATACCGTGTGATTTAAGTTTGTATCCTAATCTCTTATGTGGTACCTTGTCGAATGCCTTCTGAAAGTCCAGATACAACACATCCACTGGTTCTCCCCTATCCACTCTACTAGTTACATCCTTGAAAAATTCTATAAGATTCGTCAGACACGATTTACCTTTCGTAAATCCATGCTGACTTTGTCCAATGATTTCACCACTTTCCAAATGTGCTGCTATCCCATATTTAATAACTGACTCTAACAGTTTCCCCACTACCGATGTTAGACTAACTGGTCTGTAATTCCCCGTTTTCTCTCTCCCTCCCTTCTTAAAAAGTGGGGTTACGTTTGCTACCCTCCAATCCTCAGGAACTACTCCAGAATCTAAAGAGGTTTGAAAAATTATCACTAATGCATCCACTATTTCTGGAGCTACTTCCTTAAGTACTCTGGGATGCAGCCTATCTGGCCCTGGTGATTTATCGGCCTTTAATCCATTCAATTTACCCAACACCACTTCCCGACTAACCTGGATTTCACTCAGTTCCTCCATCTCCTTTGACCCGCGGCCCCCTGCTATTTCCGGCAGATTATTTATGTCTTCCTTAGTGAAGACGGAACCAAAGTAGTTATTCAATTGGTCCGCCATATCCTTGTTCCCCATGATCAATTCACCTGTTTCTGAATGCAAGGGACCTACATTTGTTTTAACTAATCTCTTTCTCTTCACATATCTATAAAAACTTTTGCAGTCAGTTTTTAAATTCAGGAACAGCTTTTGCAGTACGTACCATTAAATTCAGGAACAGCTTCTTCCCTACTGTTATTGGACTACTGAATGGTTCTCATGTAAGATAAGATGTTGCCCTGATCTTCCAACCAATCTCATTGTGAACCTTGCAACTCTTTTTGATCTGCACTTTCTCTGTAACTGTAATGCTATGATATTGTAACCCGATATTCTGCACTCTGAGTAGTTTTCTCTTTGCACTGTTCTACTTGTGGATGGCTTGATTGCACATGTGTAGTATGATCTGATTGGATAACACACAGATAAACCTTTGACTATATCTCAGTTCACGTGACAATAATAAACTAATACCAACGGCAAATCTTTTCACTAGGGCATATTATTGACAATAATAAATAATTGACAAGTTACGAAATGAGGGCCAATTGGGGAGGGACAAGCTTAAAATTGGCAGTATTTTCACTCCTCTTCAATAAGAGATAAAAGAGACCAGTCATTTGTTTACAAAATCTCTTTTTGCAGAGTGTGGTCATTCTCTGGCGCTCTTGACCCCAGAGATTTGTGAAGACAAAATCATTTGAAGTATTTAATGTGGCGGTAGTTAAATTTTTGAAAGATTGGAGAATCGAATGCAATGAGGAACTGGCACCGAACAGGAGTTGATGCCTGAGGAACGTCAGCCATGGTCATATTGAATGGTGGGCAGGTTAGAGGACCAAATGGCTTACTCGGAAACTTGATAACCGAGGAGAAAATCAGGCTTCTGAATGAGTGTTCCATAAGCTAGGGTACTGTCCAATTGACCACTACCCCATTACAGACAGTGGACTTTGTTTATAGAACTATGTAGGAAGGAACTGTAGATGCTGGTTTAAACCGCAGATAGACACAAAATGCTAGAGTAACTCAACGGGTCAGGCAGCATCTCTGGAGAGAAGGAATGTGTCACGTTTCGTGTCGAAACCCTTATCTAATGGAACTGGTGTGCTACATTGCTGAGAACTATATGCCACACTCTGTACCTTCCACTTTGCTCTACCTACAGTACTTGAGTTGACTTGATCATATGTATGTATGTTGTTATCTCATCCAATTGGATAGCATGCAACTGTACCTGGAAAGTTGCTGCCTTACAGTACCACAGACCAAAGTTCAATCCTGACAATGGGTGATGTCTATATAGAGTTCATATATTCTCCCTGTTACCATGTGAGTTATCTCCGGGTGCTGCAGTTCCGTCACATTCAAAGAAGTGCAGATTTGTAAGTTTGTTGGCTTCTGTAAATTGTCCCTAGTGTGTAGGATAGAACTAATATTTGGGTGGTCGTTAGTCAGCACAGGTTCAGTGGGCCAAAAGGCCTATTTCCATGCTGTACCTCGAAACTAAACGTGACAATAATAAACCTGTGCCTATCTGTAGATTAGTGTCACTCATACTGTGGCTCTGCCCACAGGCTTGTTAGAGAGCTCTCTCTCCCTCTCTCTCTCTCTCTCTCTTTTTTTTTTTTTTTTTTTTTTTTTTTTTTTTTTTTTTTTTTTTTTTTTTTTTTTTTTTTTTTACTTTTCAAAAACTTTATTCAACACACTCAATGATACATCACATCAATACATAATCTAAGATACATTATATCAAACCACATCATTATAGTACAACATTACATTCATGATTTATTATACTCTCCACCCCACGTGGTGACCATCGCCCACGGAAGGCCTCCAGAGTCCCCGTGGACACCGCATATTCCCGCTCCAGGGACACCCGTGCACGGACGTACGCCCGGAAGAGGGGCAGGCAGCCAACTCTCGCCTCACCATCGACCGCCCGCTGCCTGGACCCACGAATGGCCATCTTAACCAGGCCCAGGAGCAAACCGACAGGGAGGTCCCAACCCCCCACTTGGCTCTCCCCACACCCTACCTTATGCCCACACACTAGAATCGTGGGACTAAAATGCAACCAGAACTTAAGGAACAACCCCTTCAGATATTGATACAGGGGCAGTAACCTCTCACACTCCATGTATACGTGGAACACGGTTTCTTCCTTGCCACAGAAAATACACGCGGCAGACGAACCCGTGAACCGACTCAAAAGTTTATTGCAAACCACCGCTCCATGCAACAGTCTCCACCCCAGGTCCCCAATGTAAAGGGGAACAACTCCCTCATAGAAGGACCCCCACCAGGGACCCCCCCCACCATCAGGTGGTAACACCGTCCGCCAAGGTGTGTCAGGACGGGAAACAAAGGCAAGGAGGTGCAGAATGTGCAGGAACATCCTATACAATGTGCGTCTCTTCGCATCACGAAACGGTATGCTGATCATCTCAGAAAGGCGGCTCAGGTTGTGTGGAGCCGGTTCCCGAGAAATATCCCGGAGCCTTGGCCCGATGAGCAGATCTGACGGAGCAATTGAAAGCTCAGCCAGAACCACTCTAGGCGCTCGCCTCTCCTCGACACCCGCCATGACTGGGCGAGGACCGGCCACTCCCGCATCCGCACCATCCCCCTCCCCTCGTGGAACAACACGCTGGCTGAAAACAACCAAATTCCTCACTCTGATCACATCCCGATAGAAAACAGGCAAACCCCTTAGGGCGGGTCTACTGATGCCCGCCACCGGGAGCCGCGAGACCCCCCCTAGGCAACGACCACGACGAAAAAAATACGTGGCCAGAGCGTGCCATCTGGGGGGATTCTCTTCATACATATACCTCCGCAGAGTCCTGAGACGGAGAGCCGCCACCTGGGTACGCACGCATACCAAGGACTGACCGCCCTCCTCTAACGGGAGACTCAGGACCGCTGCAGAGACCCAGTGCTTCCTATTTCCCCAGAAGAAATCTACCAGCTTCTTCTGAAGAGCATTTACAAATATGGAAGGTGGGACAAGAGTAGCCAGCCGGTACCATAACATGGAGGCCACCAGCTGATTTATGACCAGCACCCTCCCCCGAAAAGAAAGAACTCCAAGCAAGCCCGACCAGCGACCCAGCCGGGCAACCACCTTCGTCTCCAACTCCAGCCAATTCGCCGGCCAAGCATCCTCAGTGGGACTCAGGTAAACCCCCAGATAGAGGAGATGGGTTGTGCTCCACACATACCTTGCCATCTCCTCCGGCAGGGAATCCACCTGCCACTGACCCACTAAAAGACCAGAACACTTACTCCAGTTAATCCTTGCAGAAGATGCAGCTGAGAAAATCTCCTGGCAGTCACGCATCCTCCGCAGGTCACCAGGATCAGTGAACATAAGAAGTACATCATCTGCATACGCTGAAAGAACCACCTCCAACCCCGGCCCAGGTAGGGCCAGACCTGTCAACCTCCTCCGAAGAAGACACAGGAACGGCTCCACACAGACCGAGTACAACTGACCCGACATGGGGCACCCCTGACGGACCCCCCTCCCAAACTGAAAGGGAGCCAACAACGCACCATTAACCTTCACCAGGCACTCCGCTGCAGCGTACAGAAGCCGGACCCGGGCCACAAAATGCGGTCCAAATCCAAACGCTTGCAACGTCCCGAATAGGTAATCATGCTCTACCCTATCAAAAGCCTTCTCTTGATCAAGAGACAGAAAAGCAGCTGACTGACCAGTACCCTGAACTAGATGAATCAGGTCCCTAACCAGGTGGATGTTATCCTGAATGGACCTGCCAGGGACTGTATAGGACTGGTCAGGATGAATCATTTGAGACAGCACAGGGCCCAGGCGATTTGCCATTGCCCGTGCAAATACTTTATATTCTGTACATAGGAGAGATACCGGCCTCCAGTTCTTCAACAAGCGGAGTTCACCCTTCTTAGGCAGCAAGACAACAACTGCCCTACGCCACGAGAGGGGCATCGCCCCGGCCGCCAGACTCTCCCCCAGCACCAACATGTAATCACCCCCCAGGATCTCCCAGAAAGCTCTGACAAACTCCACCGTCAACCCATCCATCCCGGGTGACTTACCCTTCCTGAGCTGAAACAATGCACAAGTCAACTCCTCCAAAGATAAGGGGCCATCAAGAAGATCGGCCACCTCCCTATCAATAGTCGGTAGACCCTCCCACAATTCCTTCTGAGCCTCCCCGTTATACCCCCCTGCGGAGAACAGGGACCCATAAAATGACCTGACCTCCTCACTGATCCTCTCCGGATCAGTGACTGAGGATCCATCATCTGCGAGCAGCTCTACGAGCTGCTTGCAGGCTCCCCTCCCTTTCTCCAAAGAGAAAAAGAAAGGCGACGCTCGGTCCAGATCTTGCATCATCTGTACCCGCGCCCTCACGAAAGCGCCTCGGGACCGCTCAAGCAGCAGATTCCTCAAGGCTTCCTTCTTCTCCTGAAACTCTCCCCATTCACAGGAGTCCTCACCATCCCGACCCAGGCGAGACTCTGCACCCTGTAGCTCCCTCTCAAGCCTCGCGACCGCTGAGTCCCTCCGTCCTGTCGACCCCCACGTATACTCCTTACAAAATAGACGAATGTGAGCCTTCCCCACATCCCACCACTGCCTAAGGGAAGAGAAGCACCTCCGCCCCTCTCTCCACTTCCCCCAAAACCGACTGAATGACTCCCGGAAACACCGATCCTCCAGCAACCGGTTGTTAAAGTGCCAGTACGCGGACCCAGCCCTAGCGCGCGCCGGATTAAAGTCCACACGCACCAGACAGTGATCCGAGCATGGCACCACCCGCATTGAAGCCTCTGCGACACGGCCAACAAACGCTCGGGAAATATATATTCTGTCAATACGGGAACCACCACCCTCATACCTCCGCGAAAAAGCATTGGAATCCGGATGGAGGTTCCGCCATGCATCAACCAACTCAAAGGATTCAATCATCCCCCTCAACTTCTTCGCTACAGCAGGGGCACACTGAGTACCAGAACGATCTCCCGCCTCAAGTGTGCAATTAAAGTCCCCACCAAGGAAAACACACTCTCCCCTATCAATAGTGCTCAACAGAGCAGTCACCTCCTGAATTAGGCCAGCCTGCATCGTGCTGGAGCTAGGGGCATACACGTTAATGAAATGCAACGGCATGCCATCCAAGCTCACTGCCAGATGGAGCAAACGTCCAGGCACAACTTCATTCACTTTTAAAATCGTTGGCAGGAAATTCTGGGCCAACAGAAAGGCCACCCCACTCGAATTTGAGCTGAGATGGCTCATGTAAACCCCCCCTTCCCACTCCAGTCTCCAGGTAGGTTCATCACTAACAACTGTGTGCGTCTCCTGCAGAAAACACACTGCAAATCTCCCCTCTTTAAGGCCTGATAAAAGCTGAAATCTACGAAAACTCGATCTACTCCCGTTTAAGTTTAATGTTGCGACGGTGAATGTAAAGGCCCACTTTATTAAACCCCCTCAGTCCCCGTAGACACAACAAATTTCTCTCTGAGTAACCCCAAAAAGTCCCCAAACTGCCCCACCTCTACGTCAGTAAGAGCACTCTCCCTGCTGCCAAGAATATCCTCGAGAATCGGAATCAATCCTGGCAGATCCTTCCACCGCCTACTAGCAGCATCCACTCTTGTTCTTGCGGAGCGGTTTGTTCTGAGAAACTCTCGAACCACCTTTATCTCACAATCAAGAGCCTCGGCCTTGGAGTCTGGGCACTCGGCCAACGCACTTGCACCTGCACCATCAGACTCCACATCACAACGTTCAAGGTCTCTTTCTGTAACTGAACGCCCAGAGCTCTCCAAAAGCTCTCCACCCCCACTACCCAAACTTTCCAGTTCACCCTCCCGCTCCTCCAGCAAGACACCACCCCCAGGATCAATGCCAGGTAAGGGCCCCGAAACCCCCAACTGCAACAAGCATCCCCCTGACTGGCTTGGCCCCTGCACGCTACCCTCACCCTCCACGCCTTGGCCTGGGGAAGCAAAAACACTAGGCTCCCCCAGGGCCTGGGATACACTGACACCCCTTGAAACTAAAGGGACATCACCACCCAAACTATCCCCGACCTCCACACCACCTATAGCATCCCCACCACTAGCAATACCCAGAGGCTCGCCTCTTACTTTTAGCCTCTCCCCTTCCACCTCATCCGGCGATGCAGCACACCCCCCATTACCACCACTGGCACTGATGTGCAGCATAGACTGGAACACCACAGCCCCCGAACCACCCCCCTCAGGCTGACTCTGCTCATCCTCCATCTCAGGGGCCCCCCTACCAGGGGCACATACCCCATCCTCTGGCGTTCCATCACCCTCAAGAGGCCTCTGAAACGAGGGGACATCCTCCGACCCAGAGGACACACCCCCAGGGGAGCTCACCTCACCACCCGATGAGATAACTCCATCGGAGGGCCCCTGAAATGAAGAGACAGCCCCCCGCCCAGAGGACACATCTCCAGCGGAATCAACCCCCTCACCTGCCCTAATTTTCGCCTCACGCCCTTCCTCTTCCTCGCCAGGCCTATTCCTTTTCACCCCACTAGCATGCGGCAGTACGGTGACCTCCATAAAGGAAGGGTCTTCCACCCCCTCCCTACCCCCATCCACTATACCCCCCGCACCCTTTACCAACCCTTCCCCCGTCTGAGCGATCTCATCGCCTTGCTGGGCCACATCAAGCACACTCTGGACCTCACTAGAACTAACACACATATTTTTACTCTCCGGATGGCCCTTTCCCCTCTTCTTCCTCCCCTTCTTCACCTCCCACTTCCCCTCCCCGTCTTCATCCTCCCCCTCTCCACCCTCTCCCTCCCCCTCACCATTAGCCACCACCACCTCCACAGTCTCAGGACGCAGGGGCCTGAGGCCTTCCCCGCCCCGGGTCCCCAAGGCAGAACTTTCAGACCCAGATGGCCTATCACTTCCGCCCCGGATCCCCGAGGTGGAGCTAGCCGCCCTAGCCAGGTCAGCAGTGCCAGCCCGCGCCACCGAGGCATGATGTACCACCCCGGATGGGCCAGCATTGCCATCCTGGGCCACTACGCTAGAACTTCTAGCAACGCCCCTGCGAGAAAGACACTCGTTACGGAAATGTCCATATGCTCCACACTCATGACACCGTGCCTTCCCCCAACTCCAATACACGGTTCTATGGAGACCCTGACAATCCACCTCAAAGCTCCCCTCCGCGCCTTCGCCCTCACCCACCTTCATGAACACCCTCCTCTTAAAACTGAAGATCCCTCTTTCCTCCGGGTCCCCCCCAAGGTGCCTGAGCCTAAAGCACTTAGACCTCACCTCCCCAATCGTAGACAGGTGTGGCATAAGTGCAGCATCCGAAATAAATGTGGGGCAACTCCGCAGGAGAACCGGTCTCACCCTCGATAACCACGGATCCACCTGTAATTGGATCCCCCCCACTGATATCCCCCTCTCCAACGCCATTTTCACACCCTCCTCGGTCTTCAAAATCATCTCCACCTTGCCTCTTACAAGCTCGGAAGAGACAACAGGCCGCCCCCCAATAAGGTCATTCACGGCCTTGGTAATTGCACCCCTAGACATCTGGGGCCCAGTTTGGACCGAGATACCAAACCTGCCCCAATCCAAGTTCACATAAGGCTCATGCTCCACTGTCCTCGCATCCGCCTCTGATGCCGCCACTGCGTAACTCCGGTTCTTCGGCCTCGCCCCAGCCTTCGCCATCCTGACAGAGGCACAACCAGCTCCAATCGCCCCGGCAGCTCAGCTCCACGTTAACTCCTTCAAATAGTCACAGTCAACAAGTAGCAGAACTCTGAAGCCTCCAGCTACAGCCAGAAAATCCCCAAAGACGTCCACAGCCGACAGCAGCTTTTGGGAAGCTCTATCCCATTCTTTCCGGACTCAACAGTACCATCTTCACATTAAACCCGACATCCGCCGGAGCAAAATGCCTTTTTTCCCGTTGCCTCCACTCTTGGCAGTCCGCCAACGACAACCGCACCCTCGACAATGGAAAAATATCTCCGGAATGTCCGCCCTTGTGGAGAATTCCTAGAGCAGAGAAAAGTTTCACCAGTCCAACAATAAGTTAGACCATGAAGCCCCTCTGCCTCTGTTCCTTCCCCATCGACAACGTCCTTGAAAAGCTGTTTGAATCCTTCTCAACTGCAGAGCTGAAAAAAACACAGCCAGCCTCTCTCTCTCTCTCTCTCTCTCTCTCTCTCTCTCTCTCCCTCCCTCTGGTAGACTGGTAGTAAGCATGCTGAGAAGAAAGCACCTTGTGTTTCCTCTGCAGAGTTACTAATAATAGACTATGGATTCTAACCACTATGTGTGAGTTTGATCATTCTTCCAACACTATCTCTTGTGTTGTTACGTATCTGGAACTAAGAGGTCGCTGCGCTTAACTGTTGTAGCATAACTGTTTATACTGAACAATTCATGAAAAAAGTCGAAAATTGATTAAAAAAACAAGTGATTCCAGCATGTTGAAAGATAATTGGGACTGATACGTGATGGGTGGCACTGCGACACAGTTCAGTGATGAGGGTTTGATCACAATCTTGAAACAGAAAAACTTAAACTGAGGCAGGCGCCTCTACTTCATCAATCCAGTGCTGTTATGACACTGGACCTTAACATGAGTAAATGAGAAATTGGGTATTTCCTTAGGGCAAAATCAGACTTTTCAGAGACTTGGAAGCTGCAAGATAGTCCTGGAATGTGGTGGATCTCTGCGTGCTGTTCCAGAAGTGGACGTACTGTACTTATGTACAGTATGACTTGACTGGAGAGAATGCAGAACAACCATTTCACTGCAGATAGACACAAAAAGCTGGAGTAACTCAGTGCGACAGGCAGCATCTCTGGAGAGAAGGGACGGGGTGTCCAGCATCTGCTGTTCCATCCAAACCATTCACTGCATCTCTGCATGCATGAAACTAAACAGAGTTATATAAAATGCAGCACATACTGCAGTAGTCAAGTAGGTCAGGCTGTCCTGATTTTGCTGGTGGATAACTTTACTGTAATTTAAAAAAACACAAAAATGTGCAGGTGTAACTCAGTGGTTCAGGCAGCATCTGGAAGACATGGTTATGTAATGTTTCAGCTTGGGATCCTGCTTCATACTTCTTGCATCTGTTCTTTCTGACTTCAACTTAACAGTTGAAATGACCAGTTATTTTATCGACAGGGAATGCAACTCGTTGAATGTGGAATGGAGTGTGAAAGGCTGCAACATGTCAAGGCAGAAGCTGAGTTGTTGGTCCTCAAGGCTACTTTCACCCTTGTTATCCTAGTGTAAGAGGTGCAGATGGATGGATCATGGTGGGGGTTGAATGGAGAATTAAAGTGGCAGGAATTAGGAATCTTAGAAAGTCCCATGGATTGAATGCAGGTTCTCCAGAAAGCAGCCAATCTATTTGTTTCATTGATGCAATGTGGAAGATTACGTTATGAAAACCAAATGCAGTAGATTTGACTGGAAGTCCAAGTGTTTCACGTTGTTTCACTTTGAAGAACTGCCTGGGTCTATGGAAAGTGGTAAATGGATAGATGTTGCTTGCACCAAGACAGGAAAGTAGAGGAAAGTTGTGGGGATAGTAGAAAACCAGGGAGTGAAAAAGGGAATGACTACTTCAAGATATAGAATGGGGAGCAGGGCAGGAGGGGAGGGAGAAATGGATTGACTAATTGAATCAGATTTAAACTGGGAGTAAGTATTCAACATGGAGGCTGGAGGAGTGGAAAACATTTCCCTGCCCTGTCCAATGAGAATATATAGAACATAGAACAGTACAAGAACAGGACTTTCAGCCTGCAATGTCCATGTCGAACAGGATACCAAGTTAAATTAAGGCAACGCAGAGGCACAGTGATAGAGTGGCTGTCTTACAGCATTAGAGACCCGGGTTCGATCCTGACTAGAGTGCTGTCTGGACGGAGTCTGTACGTTCCCTCTGTCACCCTGTGGGTTTTCTCTGGGGGCTCCGGTTTCCTCCCAAATACAAAAGACGTGCAGGTTTGTAGGTAAATTGGCTTCTGTAAATTGTCCCTAGCTTGTCGGACAGAAATAGTGAATGGGCAATTGCTGGTCAGTGTGGACTCATTGGCCAAAGTTCCTGTTTCCATACTCTATCTCTAAACTAAACCAAAACTCATCTCCACTGCCTGCATGTGATCCATATCCTTGTATTCCCTGCATAACCACAAGCCTGTACAAAACCTTCTTAAGCATCATTATCATGTCCTCCTCTACCACCACTCCTGGTAACGCATTCTAGGTATCAAGCTCTCTCTGCAAAAAAACACTTGACCTGCACAACTCGTGTAAATTTTGCCCTTCGAAGCTTAACGCTATGCTCTATAGAGATGTGTGAAAGAGATGCAATCCCATTAGGGGCTGTCAACTTTGGTCAAGAAAATCCATGGTTAACTAATATGAAAGACATCAATTGCATTTTCTCCCTGTCAAGCAGGGATGTAATGCTGAGGTTCTATAAGGCACCAGTCAAGCCACGTTTGGAGCATTGTGAGCAATTTTGGGCACAATATCTGAGGAAGGATGTGCTGGCTCTATAGAGGGTCCAGAGGAGGTGTACAAGAATGATCCCAGGAATTAATGGATTAACATATGATGAGCATTTGATGGCAGTGCACCGGTACTCGCTGGATTTTAGAAGAATAAGGGGGGGACCTCATTGAATCATACCAAATAGTGAAAAGCTTGGATAGAATGGATGTGGCGAGGATCAATTCTGGGGTCATTAACCCTCCCTTTCCTCTCTTTCCCCTCAACTCCGTCATCGATTATCCGAATGGCTATGAGGGGGTGGGGGGTCCGAGAGGATGGGGTCCGTTGGAGACGGGAAAAGGGATCATCAATGGGGGCGAGGACTCCTTCCAGTGGAAGAACGGTGTGAGGCGGAGGCGACGGAAGAAGTGCTCCAAATCGTGGTGGGCGCGGAACTCATTGAGGTGGGGACGGAGGGGGACAAAGGTGAGGCCTCTGCTGAGGACAGACTGTTCGGTATCTGAGAGGGGGAGGTCAGGGGGGATGGTGAACACACGGCAGGGATGAGGGTTGGGGCCGGAGGAAGACAGGTGGGTGGACTGAGGCGATGGTGGCCGATTAGGAAAAGGGGAGATGCAACGAGACCTGGGTGTCATGGTACACCAGTCATTGAAAGTAGGCATGCAGGTGCAGCAGGCAGTGAAGAAAGCGAATGGTATGTAAGCATTCATAGCAAAAGGATTTAAGTATAGGAGCAGGGAGGTTCTACTGCAGTTGTACAAGATCTTGCTGAGACCACACCTGGAGTATTGCGTACAGTTTTGTTCACCTAATCTGAGGAAAGATTATTGCCATAGAGGGAGTACAGTGAAGGTTCACCAGACTGATTCCTGGGATGTCAGGACTTTCATATGAAGAAAGACTGGATTGACTCGGCTTGTACTCGCTAGAATTTAGAAGATTGAGGGGGGTTCTTATAGAAACTTACAAAATTCTTAAGGGGATGGACAGGCTAAATGCAGGAAGATTGTTCCCGATGTTGGGGAAGTCCAGAACAAGGGGTCACAGTTTAAGGATAAGGGGGAAATCTTTTAGGACCGAGATGAGAAAAACATTTCTCACACAGAGAGTGGTGAATCTCTGGAATTCTCTGCCACAGAAGGTAGTTGAGGCCAGTTCATTGGCTATAGTTAAGAGGGAGTTAGATGTGGCCCTCGTGGCTAAAGGGATCAGGTGGTATGGAGATAAGGCAGGCATAGGATACCGAGTTGGATGATCAGCCATGATCGTATTGAATGGCGGTGCAGGCTCGAAGGGCCGAATGGCCTACTCCTGCAGCTATTTATCTATGTTTCTATGTCCTCTCTACAACGAATATAAACCTCACCTGCATTTTAATCCCCTCCAACACAACACCAAAGCCTCCGGAATCGCAAGCACAGCACCACTGATGGTAGGGTTTGTAAAAACACCACTATGTCAAAAGTTTAACACACCTTGGTGGAGCGGGCCGGGGTCCCCCTAGATCTCGAGGCCCTAAGCTTAAGCTTGTCTGGCTCATACGTAAATCAGGCCCTGGTGGGAGGAAACCGGAGCGCCCGGAGAAAACCCACGCAGGTCAAGGGAAGAGAACGTGCAAACTCCGTACAGACAGCGCCCGTGGTC
>JAXLNO010004040.1:32500-42979 GCA_038087875.1 Malacoraja senta | reverse complement strand
GAAACAGGCCCTTCCTTCGGCCCAACTTGCCCACCCCGACCAACATGCCCCATCTACACTAGTCCCACCCCGACCAACATGCCCCATCTAAACTAGTCCCACCCCGATCAACATGCCCCATCTACACTAGTCCCACCCCGACCAACATGCCCCATCTACACTAGTCCCACCCCGACCAACACGCCCCATCTATACTAGTCCCACCCCGACCAACATGCCCCATCTACACTAGTCCCACCCCGACCAACATGCCCCATCTACACTAGTCCCATCCCGACCAACATGCCCCATCTACACTAGTCCCACCCCGACCAACATGCCCCATCTACACTAGTCCCACCCCGACCAACATGCCCCAGCTACACTAGTCCCACCCGACCAACATGCCCCATCTACACTAGTCCAACCCCGACCAACATGCACCATCTACACTAGTCCCACCCCGACCAACATGCCCCATCTACACTAGTCCCACCCCGACCAACATGCCCCATCTACACTAGTCCCACCCCGACCAACATGCCCCATCTACACTAGTCCCACCCCGACCAACATGCCCCATCTACACTAGTCCCACCCCGACCAACATGCCCCGTCCACACTAGTCCCACCCCGACCAACATGCCCCATCTACACTAGTCCCACCCCGACCAACATGCCCCATCTACACTAGTCCCACCCCGACCAACATGCCCCACCTACACTAGTCCCACCCCGACCAGCATGCCCCATCTACACTAGTCCCACCCCGACCAACATGCCCCATCTACACTAGTCCCACCCCGACCAACATGCCCCCATCTACACTAGTCCCACCCCGACCAACATGCCCCACCTACACTAGTCCCACCCCGACCAGCATGCCCCATCTACACTAGTCCCACCCCGACCAACATGCCCCATCTACACTAGTCCCACCCCGACCAACATGCCCCATCTACACTAGTCCCACACCGACCAACATGCCCCATCTACACTAGTCCCACCTGCCCGCGTTTGGCCCATATCCCTCCAAACCTTTCCTATCCAAGTGTCTCTTAAACGTTGTGATAGTCCCAGCCTCAACTACCTCCTCCGGCAGCTCGTTCCATACACCCACCACCCTCTGTGTGGAAAAGGTGCCCCTCAGATTGACATTATTAATGTGAACCATTTGTGCACAACTCTGCTGGTGTGAGTAATAAATGAAATGATAGACAGCAAAAATACACAGTGGTGCAGCGATAGAGTTGCTGCCTCACAGCGCCAGATACCCGGGTTCCATCCTGAATACGGGAGCTGTCTGTACAGAGTTTTCACGTTCTCCCCGTGACCTGCGTGGGTTTTCTCCGGGTGCTCCGGTTTCCTTCCGCATTCGGAAGACCTGCTGGTTTGTAGGTTAATTGGCTTGTGTAAAATTGTCCCAAATGTGTGTAGGATGGAGTTAGTGTACGGGGTGATCGTTGGTCGGCGATGACTCGATGGGCCGAAGGGCCTGTTTCTGCGCGGTATCTCTAAAATCTAAACAATACGCGATGACTTGGCCTCCACCGCCCTCTGTGGCAATGAATTCCACAGATTCAACACCCTCCGGCTAAAGAAATTCCTCCTCATCTCCTTTCTAAAGGCATGAGCGGGAAAGGCAGAGAGGGTGAGGGGCCAGACGTGGGCATGTGGGACTAGCTTCGATAGGCAGGGCTGTGTGTTTCTGTGCTGTGGGACTGACGGGGCTCAACAGGGTAGTAGTTTGATGCTTCAGCCTGCAGCAACCCAGGAGAACTGTGTTCCAGATACTTCATTAGACACGCAGCCACATAAAATAAAATCTAACATAAACATCCACGCAGCGGAATCACATTGAATGGCGGTGCTGGCTGGAAGGGCCAAAGTTCTCACCACAGATGGCTGACCTGCTGAGTACTACCGGCACTTTGGAGGGGAATGGACAGGCGACGTGTCGGTGCTGGACCCTTCTTTGGACTGATGGAGTCGGGGGAGAAAGCTGGAAAAAAGAGATGCAGTTGGGACAGATTCCAGGACTTGATTAGGAGGGGGCAGTTTCCATAATTTGGGGAATTCAATGTTCATGTCATTGGGCTGTAAGCTATGAGGTGCTGTTCCTCCAGTTTGCGTGCCACCTAACTTTGGCAATGGAGGAGGCCCAGGACAGAAACATCAGTGTGGGAGTAGGAAGGGGAGTTAAAATGGTTGGGAACCGGGAGATCCAGTTCTGAACTTCTCCATAATTATAATGAAACTAATGGTATTGTGATCACTGGACCCGAAGTGTTCCCCAACACATACCTCCGTCAACTGACCTGTCTCATTTCCTAACAGGAGGACCAGCACTGCCCCTTCTCTAGTAGGTACCTCTATGTATCGCTGCAAAAACCTATCCTGCACACATTTTACAAACTCCAAACCATCCAGCCTTTTACAGAATATGTTTCCCAGTCTATGTGACCCGTTAATCCCTACTCTGTGTTTCCTGTCTGCCAACCAATTTTCTATCCATGTCAGCACTCTACCCCCAATACCCTATGCCCAAAATTACCTACATGCTTACTTTCAGTCACTGAGGAACAAGGACCCCAGATCCCGTTGTACCTCCGCATTTCCCAACTTGACACGATTTAGATAATAATCGACCTCACATTTATCCACATTAAACTGCATCTGCCATGCCTGCCCACTCCCCCAACCTGTCCAAGTCACCCTGCATTCTCATAGCATCCTCCTCACAGTTCACACTGCCACCCAGCTTTGTGTCATCTGCAAATTTGCTAATGTTACTTTTAAATCTCATCATTGATGTATATGGTAAATATCTGCGGTCTCAGCACCGAGCCTTGCGGCACCCCACTAGTCACTGCCTGCCATTCTGAAATTGAATTGTTAATCCCTACTCTGTGTTTCCTGTCTACCAACCAATTTTCTATCCGTCAGCGCTCTACCCCCAATACCCTTTGCCCTAAATTTGCCAAATAATCTCCTATGTCTTCAAATGCTTTCTGAAAGTCCTATGTCTTCAAATGCTTTCTGAAAGTCCACGTACACTACATCCACTGGCTCTCCCTTGTCCATTTTCCTAGTTAAATCCTCAAAAAATTCCAGAAGATTAGTCAAGCATGATTTCCCCTTAGTAAATCCATGCTGACTCGGACCGATCCTGTTACTGCTATCCAAATGTTCGGCTATCTCATCTTTTATTATTGACTCCAGCATCTTCCCCACCACCGATGTCAGGCTAACTGGTCTATAATTCCCCGTTTTCTCTCTCCAGCCTTTCTTAAAAAGTGGGATAACATTAGCTACCCTCCAATCCGCAGCAACTGATCCTGAATCTGTGGAACATTCGAAAATGATCACCAATGCGTCCACAATTTATAGAGCCACTTCCTTAAGTACTCTGGGATGCAGACCATCAGGCCCTGGGGATTTATCATCCCAGGGCTCGAAATTGGAGGTAGCCCGGGTGCCACTGACCACTCAAAGCGCCGCCGGGCAACATAAACACCGAGTCATTTTGCCCGGCTTGGCAACCAGATACTGGTTTGTACCAAAGATAGACACAAAAAACTGGAGTAACTCCGCGGGTCAGGCAGCATCTCTGGAGAAAAGGAACGCGATGTTTTGTGTCGGCGGTGACGGCTGTGCGGGGCAAAGCTACGAGGTGCGGGGTGACGAAGGGTCGGAGCGAATGACGGGTCCCGCACAGCGGCAGCAGCGGCTCCATCTCCTCCTCCTCCCGTCCCCCGCCCGCCCTGATAAGGGCCGCTGCTTGTAAATTCCCTAACGGTGATAACCGCTTTCAAAACAAACGCTCCTTTGCACGCCGAGGCCGGGAGGGAGGGAGGGAGGGGGAGGCCTCGGAGTGCGGGAGGGTTTGTTTTGCGCCGTTACCGGATTTACAAGCAGAGGCCCTGATCAGGGTGGGCGGGGTGCGGAAGGAGGAGATGGAGCCGCTCTCGCGGCCGCTGCTGCCGCTGTTCGGGGCCCGTTATTCGCTCCGACTGGTCTGAAGCAGCTGCACCAATGATGTTATAGGTATAGGATCTCTGAGCTGCACCGCTCGGCCCCGCACCTTGCTGTTGGCTGGCGGAGGAGGGAGGCGGTGGCGAGGAATTCCCAACGGCCAAAGCAGCGGGGCGATGTTGTCCGAGGAGCGCTGACCTTCCTTCCTCCCCACCTCGCCCCCCCTCTCCCTCTCTCTTGTACGCCCCCACCCCCTTATCCTGGGACCCCTCCACTCCATCCCGCACTGATCCCCATTCCCGCCTCTATTCAGTCCTCACTGACATCCCTGTGCTCCCCTCCACATCTACCCCTCCCCCCACTATTCATCCTGCGCTGATCACCCTATCCACCTCGCATTGATTCTCCTGCCACCCACCACCCCCCATCCATACTACACTGGTTCCCCAATTCACCCTGTACTTACCCCTTTCCCATCCATCCTGCACTTCACCTCCATCCATCCTGTACTGATTATCCATCCATCCTGTACTAATCCACGCATTCATCCCATACTGACCCACCCTCCATTTAATCTGCACCTTTTGCCCTTCATCCTGTAGTGAACCCCCATTCATCCTGCACACCCTCCGATCCACACTGTACTGACCCCCCCATTCATCCTGCGCTGATCACCCCCCATTCATCCTGCGCTGAACCCCCCCCCCCATCCATCCTGTACTGATCCACCCATTCAAGAATAATGGGGGGGGGGAACAGTCTGAAGAACGGTCTCGACCCGAAACGTAGCCTATTTCCTTCGCTCCATAGATGCTGCCTCACCCGCTGAGTTTCTCCAGCACTTTTGTCTAACCCCATCCATCCCGTACTGAACCCCCCCTTTCAACACCACTGACATCGCCGGTGCTCTCCCCTCACAATTTTACCTACTCCAAACAACACGTACTAATTCACCTGCCTCAATCCATCCATTCTGCACCGACTGCCTTCTAACTCCCCCCCCACCTATCCACCCCGCACTGATTCACACACACACCCCTCCCTGACCCTATTGTGCTGGAAATGTCTTCAGAGCGAACATTGACTATGTTTGATAACGGAATGCAATCAAATGTGTTTTAATTCCCAATGTTATTATTTGTTTTAATCCATAAAGATGGATTAATTAAATTGTGAACACGTGAAACATTACAACCGCAGTGTTCGATTGTCACTGCTACCGTTGACACGTTATTACAGAATTCATTTTAACGGCAAATCAATGCTCTTAATATGGAGTATCAGTACTGTAGTTATTTAATGAGCAACATTCATAACTATACGTACGCATGTATGTTACCATGGTCCAGGATTTATTGACACAGGTTGATCATACGCTGAATAATAACCATATAACCATATAAGCATATAACCATAACAGCACGGAAACAGGCCATCTCGGCCCTTCAAGTCCGTGCCGAACATTAAAAAAATAAATAAATTTAAATTAAAAATAAATACTTCCCCCTAGTCCCATCTACCTGCACTCAGACCATAACCCTCCATTCCTTTCCCGTCCATATACCCATCCAATCTAGTTTTAAAGGATAACATCGCACCTGCCTCCACCACTTCCACTGGAAGCTCATTCCACACAGCTACCACTCTCTGAGTAAAGAAGTTCCCCCTAATGTTCCCCCTAAACTTCTGTCCCTTAATTCTCAAGTCATGTCCCCTTGTTTGAATCTTCCCTACTCTCAATGGGAAAAGCTTATCCACGTCCACTCTGTCTAACCCGCTCATAATTTTAAAGACCTCTATCAAGTCCCCTCTTAACCTTCTGCGCTCCAAAGAATAAAGACCTAACTTGTTCAACCTTTCTCTGTAACTTAGTTGCTGAAACCCAGGCAACATTCTAGTAAATCTCCTCTGTACTCTCTCTATTTTGTTGACACAGTCCAACAACATAATCCAACCACATTTTTGTTTGGAAGTGGAAAGAACTAATATAAATTGCATTAATTGCAATGTGTAAAAAGAGTTGAGACACTGTCTTATAATTTTGCTGCATGTCATTGTGGGATATATCATGCCTTGATTAGTGAATATGTTTAGTTTGTGACTTTATTTGAAGCAGAAATAATATGTGAATGCTTCATTGAGTATAATTCCGACTGGTAACTTCGCACTTCGTCTGAGCACATTATCGCACGCGTCATGTAAGCCATCTTAAATGATCACCTAAACTGTCTTTTGGCAACCTAAAAAGCTGCCAAGGTTGCCCGGCTGGCAACAGGGAAAAAAAGTTAAGCGAGAGCCCTGATCATCCTTCAATCCCATCAGTCTATCCAACACCATTTCCTGCCTAATGTGGATTTCCTTCAGTTCCTCCGTCACCCCAGATCCTCTGGCCGCTAGTATATCAGGAAGATTGTTTGTGTCCTCCTTAGTGAAGACGGATCCAAAGTACCTGTTCAACTCCTCTGACATTTCCTTGTTCCCCATAATAAATTCACCTTTTTCAGTCTTCAAGAGTCCAACTTTGGTCTTAACTAATGCTTTCCTCTTCACATACGTAAAGAAGGAACAGCAGATGCCGGTTTACAAAGAGAGACACAATCTCCTGGAGTAACTTGCACGTCTGGAGAGCATGGACAGGCAACATTCTAGGTCAGGACCCTTCTTCAGACTGCTTGGTGTGGGGGGTGGAGAAAGTTGGAAAGGAGAGGAGGGAGTGGTCGCCTTAGATTCCCTTCCCTCTACAGATGCGGCCTGACCTACTGAGTTCCTCCACTGCTTTAGAGGGAAAGGACAGACGACGTTTTGAGTCAGGACCCTTCTTCAGACTGAGTGGAGAGGGTGGGGGGGGGGGGGGGGAGGAAGCTGGAAAAGAGAGATGGGGGCTTGACAAAGCCTGGCAAGTGACAGTTGGACACAAAATGTTGGAGTAACTCAGCGGGACAGGCAGCATCTCCAGAGAGAAGGAATGGATGACGTTTCAGGTTGAGACCCTTCTTCAGAAGTGATAGGTGGATATAGGTGAGGGAGACAGAAGATACTGCAGATGCTGGAATCTTGCATAGAACACAATTTAGTTAGATGCACAGAATCTCTTGCCCAGAGTGGGGGGATCGAGGACCAGAGGACATGGGTTCAAGGTGAAGGGGAAACGATTTAAAAGGAAACTGAGGGGTAACTTGTTCACACAGAGGGTGGTGGGAGTATGGAACAAACTGTCAGAGGAGGCAGTTGAGGCTGTGACTATCCCAAGAAACAGTTAGACAGTTACATGGACAGGACAAGTTTGGAAGGATATGGACCAAACACAGGCAGATGGGTCTAGTGTAGCTGGGACATGTTTGTCGGTGTGGGCAAGTTGGGCCGAAGGGCCTGTTTCCACACTGTATCACTCTATGACTAACACAGAGTGCTGGAGTAACTCAGCGGGTCAGGCAGCATCTCTGGAGAACATGGATAGGTGACATTCCAGAGTGCTGGAGTAACTCAGTTGGACAGGCAGCATCTCTGCAGACAAGGAATGGGTGATATTTCAGGTCGACACTGAAGATGGGTCTCGACCCTGAAATGTTACCCATTCCTTCCAGCATTTTGTGTCTACCTAAACAGCCCCTATCTATCCACGAGGCGGTGTGCGAGCAGGCTGGAGGAGCGGGCATAGGTCTTGCTGCAGAGCAGCCAGGTGAAGGGGCGCTGGCCAGTGTGGACTCGTCGGTGCTCCAGCAGGTGGTCAAGGCGGGTGAAACCCTTACCACACTCAGCGCACACATAAGGTCTCTCTCCGGTGTGTATCAGCTGGTGCTCCAGAAGCCCCCGTGCTCTCTTGTCACAGTGGGAGCAGCTGCTCGTCGGCGTGGGTCCGCCGGTGCTGCCGCAATCCCCGCGAGCTGTCAAACTCCTCACCGCAGTACGGGCAGTCGTAGGGCTGGCCACTGGTGTGCACGCACTGGTGAGATAGGGCATGGGAGGCCATGGTAAAGCGCTCTCCACACACCGGGCTGGGGACGGGACATTCGCCGGTGTGCACCCGCTGGTGGGACAGCAGTCTGGTGGAGCAGATGAAGCCCTTGCCGCAGTAGCTACAGGTGTAGGGACGCTCGCCGGTGTGGGTGCGCTGGTGGGACAGCAGGTGACTGGACTGGGGGAAGCCCTTGCCGCAGTAGCTGCAGGTGTAGGGACTCTCGCCGGTGTGGGTGCACTGGTGGGACAGCAGGTTGCCGGAGAGGGTGAAACCCTTGCCGCACTGGACGCAGGTGAAGGGCCGCTCCCCGGTGTGCACACGCCTGTGCACCTTCAGGTCCAGCGACGACTTGAAGCCTTTGCCGCAGTCGGAGCAGGTGAAGGGCCGCTCACTGCTGTGCACCCGCCGGTGGTTTCTCAGCCCCGACAACTGGGCAAGGTTCTTTCAGCAGGTGCCGCAGCAATAGGGCTTCTCGCCAGTGTGAACCCGCTGGTGCATCTTCAGCTGTTTCGCCATCTTGAAGCTCTTGTCGCAATCCGAGCAGTCGAAGGGGCATTTTCCCGTGTGCACCCGCCGGTGGATGTCCAGCCGGCTCGGGCACCGCCAGGCCTTGCCACACACGTCACACTCATAACGCTTCTCCTTGTTGTGCCCCCTCATGTGGTCCCCCATCGAATCTCAGCCCCTCGAAGCTCAGCCCACACACCGAGCAGATGGGGGGGGGGGGGGGGGGGGGCTCACCGGCACCCTGGCAGCCCTCAATGGCCGCTCACGTCCCCGCCTCTCCGTCCACAGCAACGGCTCCTAAACCCTGCAGGAGGGGAACACAGAGGGTCAACAAGCTGGTAAACAGGACATTACTAGCACATATTGGGTGCGTTTATGGCGGAGGAAACCGTTATATAATTCTGCGCGGCACAGTGGCGCAGCGGTACAGTTGCTGCCTCACCGCCAGGGACCCGGGTACGATCCTGACTATGGGTGCTGTCTGTCCAGAGTTTGCACATTCTCCCCTTGACCTGCGTGGGTTTTTACTCCAGTTTCATCCAACATTTCAAAGACGTTCAGGGTTGTAAATTAATCGGACTCCGCAAAATTGTTAAATTGTCCCTGATGTGCGTAGGATAGTGTTAGTGTACGGGGTGATCGCTGGTCTGCGCAGAGTCCATGGGCCGAAAGACCTGTTTCCGCGCTGCATCTCTAAACTAAACTAAACCAAAGAAGGGTCTCGACCCAAAATGTCACCCATTCCTTCTCTCCACAGATGCTGCCTGACCCGCTGAGTTACTCCAGCACTTTGTGTCTATCTTCTCCACAGATGCTGCCTGACCCGCTGAATTACTCTAGCACTTTGTCATAGATTCACAGAGTGATACAGCGTTGGAAAGAGGCCCTTCGGCCCAACTCGTACTTGCACTCCTAGATCCCTCGGCTCCACACATCCCCCCAGCGCCCGCCATTCACAGTGAAGACCCTGCCCTGGTTTGACTTCCTAAACTGCAACACCTTCCCCACCCCAAACAATGTGACCTCCTCCCTGTGGCTCCCTGCCCCTTACCCCTGCCGCCTCCTGCTCCTTACCCCCCTTTGCTCCCTCCCCTATCCTCCCCACCCCCAAACAATGTGAACCCACCCCCACCTGGCTCCCTACCCCCTTCCTTGGCTCATTGACCCATCTATCTCCCCCCCAGTTCCCTGCCCCCCATTAATCCCCCTCGGCACCAAACCCACTCCCCCTTGAATCCTCCCACCTCCCTTTGCTGCCTGTTTCCCACCGCTACTCACTTCACCCCCTTTCCACCTCCAGCCTCTCACCCCTCTCCTCCCTCCACTTTCTCTCTCTCTCTCTCTCTCTCTCTCTCTCTCTCTCTCTCTCTGACAGAAGCAATTCTGTTCCTCAGACTTTTATTAATACATTTTAGGTATGTACTTTTGTAGCAAACTTAACTACCGAGGCATTTACTTTTAATTTCTATTGTACTATTGCGGATGACACAAAGCTGGGTGGCAGTGTGAACTGTGAAGAGGATGTTAGGAGGTTGCAGGGTGACCTGGACAGGTTGAGTGAGTGGGCAGATGCCTGGCAGATGCAGTATAATATACATAAATGTGAGGTTATCAATTTTGGCGGCAAAAACAAGGGGGCAGATTATTATCTGAATGGGGTTAGGTTAGGTAAGGGGGAGGTACAGCGAGACCTGGGTGTCCTTGTACACCGGTCACTGAAAGTTGGCGTGCAGGTACAGCAGGCAGTGAAGAAAGCTAATGGAATGTTGGCCTTCATAACAAGAGGATTTCAGTATCGGAGTAAAGAAGTTGTTCTGCTGTTGTATAGGGCTCTGCTGAGACCACATCTGGAGGATTGTGTACAGTTTTGGTCTCCTAATATGAAGAAGGACATCCTTGTGATTGAGGCAGTGCAGCGTAGGTTCACGAGATTGATCCCTGGGATGGCGGGACTGTCATATGAGGAAAGATTGAAAAGACTAGGCTTGTATTCACTGGAGTTTAGAAGGATGAGGGGGAATCTTATGGAAACATATAAAATTATAAAAGGACTGGACAAG
>JAXLNO010004040.1:0-27500 GCA_038087875.1 Malacoraja senta | reverse complement strand
CCGTCGGTAAATGGCTCCCGCATGGTCGACGAGATAAGACCTGGGCGACCCCGCAGAGCCGATGACGGTAGCGAGCTTGGAGTGACTGGAAGGGGTCTGCATGCGGACAACTTGACCGGGGAAGAGGCGCGGCAGCGGGTGGCAGCACCTGTCATGGGAACGCTTCTGGACATCGTGCCTGAAGGCAATGCGTTTATGAACCGCAGCAGGCGTGAGGACAGACGGTATGAGGGAGCGCTGGGCCACAGGAAGCGGGAGTCTGGCAGCGCGAGACATGAGCCGCTGAGCAGGGGAACCCATGGCAGAGTCGCAGGAGATGTTGCGCAGGTTGAGGAGGGCCAGATAGAAATCGGAGTTAACACCACGACATTGTTCCAGCAGGTTCTTTGCACTGCGGACGGCGCGCTCGGCCAGACCGTTGCTTTGCGGGTACTCCGGGCTGCTGGTGAAATGGTGGAAGTTCCATCTGGAAGCGAAAGCTTTAAACTCGGAGCTAGTAAACTGGCTGCCATTGTCCGACTGCAGGCTTGCCGGGGGGCCAAAAGTGCCAAAATGATGGCCTAACCTGTCGATGACGGCCGAAGAGGTTAGGGAGTGCAGCCGGTCGACCTCGAACCAGCTGGAGTAGGAGTCAACGAGAACCAGGAAGTGTTTGCCCCGCCACTCGAAAATGTCGACGGCAACCGCCATCCAGGGCAGTCCGGGGGCAGGCTGCTGCAGAAGCGGCTGACGCTGCTGGTGGGGGGCGAGACTGTTGCAGGTGGAACACGAGGAGACCCTCTCCCGGATGTATTGGGCCATACCAGGCCAATAGAACTGGCTCTGGGCGTGAGACACGGTGGCTTCGGCCCCAGGATGTCGCGCGGTGAGCGACCTGAAAATAGTGGTCGTGCAGCGCAGCAGGCATGACCACCTTGTGACCCTTCACCACCACGCCGTCGTGTAGTACGAGCTCGTCACGGACCAGGAAGTAGGGCACGGCGCCAGCCGGCAACGCGGAACGACGGTCGGGCCAGCCCCGCTGGATGACGGCAGAAAGCTGTTGCAGGGCAGGGTCATTGGCAGTGTGTTCAACCAGGGACTTCATCTGCTGTGAAGGGACGATGTTCACTTGGAGCACCATTAGATCAGACATCTCATAGGGGTGGCGAACGGTGGACGTTAGCGGGGCGCGAGACAACGTGTCGGCCACGAACATGTCCTTGCCCTTACGATAAACCACCTTGAAAGTGAAGCGTTGGAGCTGCAGCATCATGCGCTGCAGGCGGGATGAGGCAACATGGATCGACTTGTTGAGAATGGTGACAAGCGGCTGGAGGTCAGTTTCAATGGTGAAGGTATTGCCCAGGACATAGTCTTTGAATTTGGAGCAGGCAAACACCACGGCCAGTAGCTCTTTCTCGATCTGCGCGTAGTGCTGTTCGGTGGCGGTCATGGTGCGGGATGCGAAGGAGAGGCAGCTGTAGGCCGTCATGGACCTGGAGACAGGCGGCACCGAGTCCGAACTGAGAGGCGTCGCAGGTGAGGACAATGGGACGCTGCAGGTCACAAAACTTGAGTGTGGGGGTGCTGATTAGCTTGGATTTAAGGATGTCGAAGGCTTTCTGGTGGTGGGGGAACCAAACCCAGGACATGTCCTTTTTTTTTATCAAATCCCTCAGGGGAGCGCTGAGCTCGCTGAGGTCGGGGATGAACTTCCCCAAGTAGTTCACCATGCCCAGGAAGCGTTGTAGGCCTGCCACATTAGTAGGAGAAGGCATCCCGGAAATGGCAGCCGTTTTTTGCGGGTCCGGTTTCAGCCCCTCGGCGGTGAATACAAGTCCAACATAGGTGACCTCCGGGACGCGAAATCGGCACTTCTTGGGGTTCAGTTTCAAGTTGATTTCCCGGGCCCGGTCTAGGACCTGGCGGAGGTTGAAGTCGTGTTCGGCGACATCCTTACCGTAAACGAGGATGTCGTCAACGATGATGGCGCACGGTCGATCGGAAAACAGCTGTTCCATTGTCCGTTGGAATACCTCGCTGGCAGAGTTGATTCTGAATGGCATTCGGAGAAACCGAAATCTGCCGAAGGGGGTGGCGAAAGTTGTCAAGATGGAGGACTGCTCGTCAAGTGGTATTTGGCAGAAGGAGCTTTTGGCATCGAGGACGGAAAAGACCGTTGCCGGACCAACCTGTGCAGCGACTTCCTCTACCGTTCTCATAGGGTAGTGTGGGCGTCTAATGGCCAGGTTGAGGTCTTTGGGTTGATGCAAATGCGTATCTCGCTTTTGTCCTTTTTCGCGGCAACAACCATGGTGGAGACCCACCTGGTGGGCTCGATGACCGCCTTTAGGATGCCCATTTTTACCATACTGTGTAGCGTCGACTCCACTCTGGCCTTCATAGCGAAGGAGACACGGTGAGGTGCATTGACCACTGGTTCGACCTTGCGGTCTACTGCAATCTTGTAGTTGCAGGGCAGTTTGCCCAGCTCATCATCAAAGCGGTCAGGGTATTCGGCCAACTGGTCCATGAGGGCCTGCACCTGGTGAATGTCACGGTGGAAGGATACCAGGCCCATTTCCTGGCATGCCTGGATACCCAGCAGGGTAATGCATTTTTGATCGAGGAGATATAAGGTGAGGGGCCGAGAGGACTCCAGTATCTTGCAGCTTAGCGTAGCCTTGCCCACAGGAGTAAGAACCCCTCCCCCGTAGGCATGCAAAGTTGAGCTGTCAGAAAAAATCTGCTCATTAGTTCTTATCTTTTTGAAGAGTGTTGTTGACATAACGTTCGCAACCGCCCCGGTATCAATCTTAGCAGTGAAGGTCGAGTTGTTCACAGTTACTCGCACTGAAGAGTCCGTTATCATAGCAGGTGCGCCCAACACAGTAAACAGGCTGTTCTCCCCCTGAGAGGAGTCGGATTCAGATACAGACTCTCCGTCGAAATAGCACGGGGATCTGAGCTCACTATCAGCTTGTACCAGGTTGTTTAAAATGCACCTCGGAGCAGCGAAAGGCTTCCCACGGGAACGACAGGCCGCAGCGAAATGGTTCAATTTCTTGCAGACATTACACGTTTTACCCAAGGCAGGGCATACATTGTATTGATGAGTGGTGAAGTTACAATTAGGGCACCTTTGCCGGGCACGTCCCCCGGGAGCAGTTCCGAACCCCGGGGCACGTCCCCCTTGAGCAGTGAGCGACCCCGGGGGTCGCGACCGGGGCGTGTTCATCATACGGCTGGAAGTGCTTGCAAGGTTAATCTCAAGGTCAGCCGGTGACACCGCCGAGGTGACAGCCTCAGCCAAGCGGGTGGCGTGCATTGCATCGATGAAAATCAGATCGGGCCTCCGCGAAAGCTCAGCCCTGAGCTTATCGTCGCGGAGACCGTAAACCAGAAGGTCCCTAATAATCTCCTCGGGGGTCAGCGTGTTGAGGCGGCAGTGCCTGGCCAGGTGCCGCAGCGCAGCGACATAGTTCTCTGCAGATTCCCCAGGGAGCTGACGCCATGCGAACAGTTTAAAACGTTCTAAGATGCAGTTTGTTGGAATGTCACAAATAGCATTAAACGTAGCCACCAGACATACCGGGTCCCGAGCAGATTCTCCCTCAGCGTAGACGAAGAAGTCTGAGCGAGCCAGGGCCTCGGGACCAGCCAAGTTGAGAAGCAGAGAGGCTGTGAGCTCTGGGGTGGCGGCAGGATGAGCGATCGTGACATAGTGGTCAAAGTCACGTTTGAAGACATCCCATCGATGGGCAATGTCTGAATCGAAAACGAGCACATCAGGCTTACGGGCAGAAGTGGGCATAAAGAGGAAATGAGAAGGTAGGGGAAACAAAAAACTGGGACAAAATTAAATGATAAACCGATAGACAGGAGGCGCAAGGTAAGAGGTGTGACACCATGTAAAGAAGCGGCAAACGACACATCGTTACTTTACTATCTTTATTCATACTGGAGCATTACATATTGCACTAGCTGTACGTGGTCTGTCACAGGAACTAGAGAGCGATCTGTGGGTGGGGAGGTTGTAGTTATACTTGTGATATGGGGAGTGGTTAGTAGTGATGAGGTCACTATATTAAAGGCACATGCATATATCATCTACAGTCACCAACTGCCGCTTCTCCGCCCGCCCTCCCGCCGCCATTTTCATGCGGTCGACGGGGAGACTCGGCCCGGTTGGGGGGGGGGGGGGGCGGGACCGGCGGGCGGTCATCTTGGTGAGGGCAGGTGAGGTCGCGCGCTAGGCGGTTGGAGACGTGGAGCGGGAACAAGATGAAGTAAAGTAAAAAGTAAAGTAAACTTTATTGTCAATTCAAATAATGCAACAAGTAGTTACACAGAGGATTGAAATTGCGTTTCCCCATACTCCAATGTGTAAGTAATATTTATAACACCAAGATGAACCGCCCTCTCAGCCCGCCCTGCGCCGTGACGTCCGCCCTCCCCGCCCGCCCTGCGCCATGACGTCCGCCCTCCCTGCGCCGTGACGTCACCGCCCGGTTACGGTCCCAGCCCCGGCCCTAGCGGGCGGGCGGCCATCTTGGTGAGGGCAGGTGACGTCGGCGGCCGGCGGCCATCTTGGTGAGGGCAGGTGAGGTCGGTAGCCGGTGGCCATCTTGGTGAGGTCGGCATCCGGTGGCCATCTTGGGGAGGGCAGGTGAGGTCGGAGGCCATCTTGGTGAGGGCAGGTGATGTTGGCGGTTGGAGCTTTGGCGGGAACAAGATGAAGATGAAACCGGCGCCGAGACCCCGGACCCTGGTGACAGAAAGATGGAGAGAGAGAGAGACAGGGAGATCAAATAGATCAAGTTGTCCAACAACTTTAGGCTGTGCACGCCACACCAAAGAAGATGAAGAGAGAGAGAGGCTGTAAAGGTGGGTGAGGGTGGTTGTGGGTGGCTTTGGGTGGTTTTGGTTGGGTGTGCGTGGGTGAGGGTGGGTGAGGGTGGTTGTGGGTGGGTGAGGGTGATTTTGGGTGGGTGAGGGTGGTTTCGGGTGGGTGAGGGTGGATTCGGGTGGGTGAGGGGGGTTTCGGGTGGATGAGGGTGGTTTCAGGTGGGTGAGGGTGGTTTCAGGTGGGTAAGGGTGGTTTCGGGTAGGTGAGGGGGTTTCGGGTGGGTGAGGGTGGTTTCAGGTGGGTGAGTTGGTTTCGGGTGGGTGAGGGTGGTTTCGGTGGGTGAGGGCAGTTTCGGGTGAGTGAGGGTGGTTTCGGCTGGGTGAGGGTGGTTTCGGGTGGGTGAGGGTAGTTTCGGGTGGGTGAGGGTGGTTTCGGGTGGGAGAGGGTGGTTTCGGGTGGGTGTGGGTGGTTTCGGTGGGTGTGGGTGGTTGAGGGTCGTTGCCGGTGAGGGTGGGTGTGGGTGGTTTCATAGAAACATAGACAATTGGTGCAGGAGGAGGCCATTCGGCCCTTCGAGCCTGCACCGCCATTCAATGTGATCATGGCTGATCATCTGTTCGATGACGTTGAGGTTGGCGGTGATAAGGCCTTCAACATTGAGCTGCAGTAGCGCTAAACCTCGACAGTTGTCGGCATTTAACGGTGCCGTCTGGCCTGGGGAGGAATGGCTTTTAGCGGTCTGCAGACGTGGTAAAGACATTGTATTCGCTTTGTGGGCTTATGAGCCTGTAAGCTACTCGTAGAGGAGGCTGCGTAGAGGCTGTCTTTGACGAGATGGAGAGACCAGTGGAAGTCAGCGGAACCATCTAGGCTACACCATTACATCGATGACCCCATGGACGTCCCTGGCCAGGACCTGCCCCGAAAGCAGTGGACAACCCTCAACCGCTTGAGGACAGGCGTCTTGAGGATGCTATGGGGTAGCGATGAAGAGGTGGGGCCTCGTGGACAGCGAGTGCCTCCTGCGAGTGTGGGGACCCAACACAGACAGTGGAGCACACAATGGTCACCAGTTGCCCAAACACCGTCCACCGAACGGTGAACGAGGCCTGATTGACCTGGACGATGACACGTTGGCCTGGCTCGCCTCAACGGAGCTGCAGGTTTAAAAGACACACGGCAGAAGAAGAAGATGGCTGATCATCCAACTCAGTATCCTGTACCTGCCTTCTCTCCATACCCCCTGATCCCTTAAGCCACAAGGGCCACATCTAACTTCCTCTTAAATATAGCCAATGAACTGGCCTCAACTACATTCTGTGGCAGAGAATTCCTCAGATTCACGACTCTCTGCGTGAAAAAAAAATGTTTTTCTCATCTCGGTCCTAAAAGACTTCCCGCTTATCCTTAAACTGTGTGACCCCTTGTTCTGGACTTCCCCAACATCGGGAACAATCTTCCTACAATTAGCCTGTCCAACCCCTGAAGGATTTTGTAAGTTTCTATAAGATCCCCCCTCAATTGTCTAAATTCTAGCGAATACAAGCTGAGTCTATCCAGTCTTTCTCCATATGAAAGTCCTGCCATCCCAGGAATCAGTCTGGTGAACATTCTCTGTTCTCCCTCTATGGCAAGAATGTCTTTCCTCAGATTAGGAGACCAAAACTGTACGCAATACTCCAGGTGTGGTCTCACCAAGACCCTGTACGGGTGGGTGAGGGTGGTTTCGGGTGGGTGTGGGTGGGTGATGGTGGTTTTGGGTGGGTGAGGGTGGTTTTGGGTGGGTGAGGGTGGTTTCAGGTGTGGGTGGGTGAGAGTGTTCGTGTGGGTGGGTGAGGGTGGTTTTGGTTGGGTGAGGGTGGGTGTTTCGGGTGGAAGTGGGTGTTTCGGGTGGGTGAGGGTGTTTTCGGTTGGGTGTGGGTGGTTTCGGGTGGGTGTGGGTGGGTGAGGGTAGTTTTCGGGTGGGTGTGGGTGGGTGAGAGTGGTTTTGGGTGGGTGAGGGTGGTTTCGGGTGGGTGAGGGGTGGTTTCGGGTGGGGGAGGGTGGTTTCGAGTGGGTGAGGGTGGGTGAGGGTGGTTTCGGGTGGGTGTGGGTTGGTGAGGGTAAAAAAAATCACAAACCATACGTAAGTAAGTAAGTACATTTTATTTATATAGCGCGTTTAAATCAACTCGCGTTGAAACCAAAGTGCTTTACATAAAATAAATTATAATCCATAGAAAAAATTAAAAATAAGAAAAAATGACACAACACATTATAGAATCCAACATGAATGCCCCCCCACAACAGAATCAACATTTTGCACTGTGGGGAAAGGCATCAAAAAGTTAAGTTCTCTTCCTCTGTGATCACCCAAATTATATTTTTTTCAGATGCAAGCCAAGGAATGGCATAATTGTTAGCTGTTAATTGGACATAATCAACCTCAGCAAATTGACAATATCCTGTTGAAAGACAGTGGGTGTTTAAGCTGTCAGGACATTTTATTATTTGCCAAAATATACATCTCAATAGCATAATGATAGAAAACATACTTTTCCACCACTCGTAAGTCTGGAGATTTTTTAAATGATAAATTTAGCTTCAGGGGCGTTTTCTTTTTGCATGTACAAACCCACTTCAGAATCATGGGCGATTTTAAAATTTTAGAGCCAGATTTAACACTTCTGAAACTTTTTAGATACCAAAGGAATCAAGAAAAAACACAAACAATGCCTTACTGTTGATGAAATGCAGTGAGCAAACGCGATAATTCCAAATATTTTCAATCTCGATATCTGCACGGCCAATGTTCGCCAAGCACTTTAGCTGTTGTTGTCCCTTCAGCTCTCGCTTCACTTTACCTTCATTCCTCTTCACTTCTAGAATTCTGAAGTAGGATAGATGTCTCTCACGGTTACCCCGACTTCCACAATTATTTACAGCGCAAACATTCACCATTTTGGCGGTTTTTAACAGGTAGGAAAGTACGCGTTTCGTGTATTAACAACATATACCGGAAGCTGCGATGTCCTCCAGATGGATTGAGTGACTCCGTGCGTCAAGCCCTTTGACCCGGTGACCTTGCGTGCAACCCCCCTATGCACACACACACACACACACACTCTCAGAAACACACACATACACTCAGACCCACACATACTCTCAGACACACATACACTCTCAGACACTCTCAGACACACACACTCTCAGACACACACACACTCTCACGCACACACTCACGCACACACTCTCACGCACACACACACTGACTCACACACACAGACCCATTCACACACACACAGACACACACAGACACGCACACACACACACACACACACAGACTCACACACACACAGACAGACACCGACTCACTCACACTCGCACAGACTCACTTGCACAGACTCACTCGCACAGACTCACTCACACAGATTCACTCACAGTCACACACACACAGTCACACACACAGTCACACACACACACACACACACACACTGACTAACACACGGACTCACACACTGACTCACACACACACGACCAATACTAAAATGCCAAGTAACTTCAGAATGTGGTAAACATAGTGTGTAAACCAAATGATTCAAACGGCGACATCTTGCCACTAAGCAGGTCACGAAATGAGCGCCAATTTTGCAATTAAACACATGTCCTGATCTAATAAAATGTTTATTCACGCTTTATCCATCCGAAAACTGTTGCAACCATTTTAAACGCCAAGACAAACAAATTTGCAAACACTTTACAACCAATACATGCTCTGAAAACATTTTTTTAAGCCAAGTCAAATAAATTTGCAAACACTTTACAACCAATACATTCTCTGAAAACATTTCTTTTAAAGCCAAGACAAACAAATTTGCAAACTCTTTACAACCAATACATTTTCTGAAAACAGTTTTTAAATGCCAAGAGAAACAAATTTGCAAACACTTTACAACCAATACATTTTCTGTAAACATTTCTACAAAAGCCAAGAGAAACAAATTTGCAAACACTTTACAACCAATACATTTTCTGAAAACATTTTTTAAAAAGCCAAGAGAAACAAATTTGCAAACACTTTACAACCACATCGAGGGGACTCACCGTCGAGCGTTCAGTGTTATTCGCAGCTCAGAGAGCCGTGACCCTCTCGCTTCCTCCGTCTCGCAGAGACTGAGTGAGGCACGACACGTCCGGGTTTTATAGTCCCTCAATCCTGCCGCCAGCGGGGGCAGCAGAGAGAATGGCGACATTTTTTAAATTTTAATAACTCTCTGATTTGTCAACGATGGGAAAAAGCCTCCAGTCCAGCTCAGCGGAGGAGGACTCTGAGCGAGGTGGCCAAAATTCACGGCCGTAAGTGGCGTCGTTTTTTCAGAAATTACGAAACAGAAAGTCAGAAAGTGGTCAAGATCTTAGTTTTAGTAATATAGATAAAGTAAAAAATTCAATTCCACAAATTGCAACGTTGCACTTGTCAAAGTCCAAGCCTTTACTTTCTACTCTCTTCATAGTATTCATGTTTATTTTTTTACTGTTTCAGCATATATGACAGATGACGTCTTCCTTTGAAGAAACAAGGTTCTGAAAGAGAAAGAAATACCAATTGTATTTAAGACCGTTGCTGTTGTCGCTGTTTAGATCAGTAAACAGATTACTGCTTTAATTCATACTTGTACAATCTGGGATTTCATCAACAAGAATCAATATACTTACAGTGCCTGGTGCTTGATTGGAGGACAGTGTATTATCGCTGCTGCCTGTAATAAATGCAAACATCACAATTAAAAATGACACGTTTTTTACACTTTCACTTTTTTCCATCACTTTCTCCTTTCTCTCAATCTCATCCTTTCCCTTTATTAGTGTAAAAAATGACGGAGTACATTAATTGTAATAAGGTATACGTGACGAGTACTAATGTAATTGGCTGTAATGTAATGTACTTCTAATAAATAAAAATAAAGTCTCAAGATCCAGCAGGGCAGGGAAAAGTGCCTGGGAGAGCTTGGTGAGGGGCCTCGCATTGACCATTACCTTCTAAGAGGTAGGCCAAATCGGTCGAGTGAAGCCCAGTGGCAGGTTAACCACCACAGTCCACAGGGTATCAGCACCACAGGCGAAGCTCAACCAGGTACTGTCCCACCAACGGACACGAGTCCAGAGCCCAACCAGCCACAGTCAGCGGTAGAGAGGAAGATGGAAGGAAAAAAGCAGAATGGAGCAGTCACTGGCTGTGGCTGAAGAGAAAAGATGCTGTCTGGGCTGCCACGTGACCATCGAGAGGCTAACCATAAGACACACACCCAGGGCTGATCACCCTGCAGTGGGCCTGCCTTGACTGAGGGTGTCTTGTGATAAAAGGCCGAAACACCCAGTGACGTTGAGGTACACAACTGAAGATGTGTCTGATTGGTAGCAAAATCACCTCGTTGTCACCCCCAAGGGTATCGGGTGTCAGTTGTGGTGAAGAAACTTAGGGATTGTAACATCCAGTCCTACTGACCAATATCAAAAATTTGTAATTCAAGGAAGATTGTGCTGATCACTTGTAGCTCAGTCAGGAGTTGTGCAGAAGAATGTTCTTCAGATGGACATAAATGGTGTCTTGGCTTCACTTCCCGTCACCAACGACAATGCACAACAGTGTTGTAACAGCAGCCTGGATGTCACTGGTTGGATCTCTGGAGTGGCTATTGTACCCATTCAGAGTAGGCTAGGGGACCAGAACCCAATTAGAGTAGGTTAGGGGACCAGAACACACTCCCTGTAGTTTAGGGGACCAGAACACACTCTCTGTCGTTTAGGGGACCAGAACACACTCGGAGAACGCTGGGGAGGCTGAATCCACCCACAGAAGGTTGGGCTCCTAACTGATCCTCAGCTGACTGTGCCACTTCATGTCCACGGACAGAGCGAGGGACTTTATCCCAGGAATGCCTGATGCTGTTGTAAGGTGGCCAAAGACAGCAGGGTTTCAGACTACTCAGTGCCAATAATCCTCACTGTGATAAAAGTTTAAAAGATATTTAAATAAAGTCATTTTACCATCAGTTGCTTTTGGCTGGAAGGAGATGGATCCATAATGAATACCTTCTTCTGTATCTGTGGAAATAAATTGGAAACAAAGAAATTATTTGTATTTGAAAAAGGATGATTTAAGTCAATGTAGGGTCACGATACTAAACGCTGATCATCGCTTTCCCTCCATAGATGCTGCTCGACCCATAGAGTACCTCCAGCAGTTTGAAAAAACCCTCCATGAAAAGTCACATCTCCTAACCTCCTTGTTTTGACTTCTTCCTGGGATGGTGGAAATTACAAAGAGAATTTGAGTTAATTTGGCTTGTGGAGTTTAGAAGAATGACAATGGTTCTCATGGAAACATAGAAACTTCCAACAGGTAGACCAGTCTGGATGGAGGAAGATGTTCCCTGTTGGGGGAAACCATGACCAGGGGTAAAGGTTTAAGACAAGAGACAATAAGGATGAAGATGAGGAGAACAAAGAATATGTTACATTCTCTACCACACATTTGTCTGGAGCCAAATCATTCAGTACATTTTAGTAGTTGTTGAATTTATTGACAGATACACAACAATGGCGAGGTACAGCTACAATGAAAATGTTGCCTGCGGCAGCATCAGAGGCATTTTGACTAAGGCAACACAACACATAAATGAAGCATAAATTACAAAGACCACTGGTTAGTGGAAAAAAAGACTGCAAAACACAAACTAGAGACGTCATATGTGGACTAAGATCAAGGAATATGGGGAGATATGATCAGCTGAGGTTCAGTTTAGTTTATTGTCATGTGTGCCGAGGTTCAGGGATAAGCTTTTGTTGCATCCGCAGAAAGACAATATATGAATACAATCGATCCCTTTACAGTGGAACACAGTGGAATACAATTGATCCATACTGTGGAACAAGGTAAGGAATTGATATTTTTCTCATTAAAACATGAGCAATGTCTGATTTATTGAAAGGTTCCTTCATATTTTTCAAGAAATATTTCTCTGTTGTTCATCAGATTCATCAGAAATGTGATCTAAATTCTGGCAAAAACAATACTGTCCCCGACCGAGGAAGAACACAAGTAAAGGACTTGAACTTTATTTCGCCTTCCATCACAGTGAGGAATGTGTAGGAGTCACTGTGGTGGATGTTCATGTTAAAATGTGTTTTTGTGTCTGTTGCTTTTTAATTGTATGACTGACCTGGCCAGTGAAATTCCTCGTATGTTGCAAAACATCCTTGGCGAATAAAATCTGATTCTGATTCTGTCGAACGTAGAAACAAATAACTGCAGATGCTGGTTAATACACAAAGGGACACAAAGTGCTTGAGTACCTCTGCAGGTCAGGCAGCATCTCTGGAGGACATAAATAGGTGATGCTTCGGGTCGTGATCCTTCTTCAGACTCAAAAGAAGGGTCTCGATCTGAAACATCACCTATCCACCATCTATTAATGCTGCTCAAACCATTCTGAAATGTTGTTGTTATTTTCACTTTAGAATAAAATCTGAACTAGTGGCAAAGTGAATTGGAGGCATTTAATGCTAGATGATATTTTGTGAAAGGGATGGTGACTTTTGAAAGGGCAAGTGTTGTTCATTATTTAGAGAGCCACTAACCAAGCTGTTAATCGGGATCAACAGTAAATTAGGAGTGTGAATATGTTGTTCATGGTGATGTCTCAACATTCATGGGTTGACCATGATAGTCCAGTGAAAATTAGTCAATTGACCAATGCAGAGTAAGACCTGCAGTTGGATGAGGAAGATTGGGGCTGAGGGGTGAATTGACACAAGAGGGTTGAATTGATCAATTAATTTGTGAGCTTGAGGTTCCCTTCCTCACATTCTTGTTAGAAAACTGTGAAATTGTAGCGGCCTGAACGAGGTCAGTAAAAGGCCAGACGCCAGACGGGTTCAATTAGCAGACTTTAATGTTTTACCACGAGAGCACCCCACACACACACCTCCAGAGCAGTAAATCCAGGGTCGACTGGAAACCCCGTGGCAGACCAGTCCACTGTCCTTCACTCGGCGAGGGGAATGATCCAAGGAGTGGCGTTACCCCCAGGGACCGCCACATGACACCCCCCCCCAAGTACCCGAGACACGAAACGGACAGGAGGCCGTACACGGCGGCCAGCGCGGGTACACACCATGCCCTGCCCCGGAACAGGCAACTGACCAACAGGTGCATGGGACCGAGTTACCAGAGGAGGTACCCTAGACAGAGGCCGCCCTCGCTTACGAGGCCGCGCTACCAACACCGGCTGATCGATATCAATATGTGCTGGCTTCAACCGCGCAACTGAAACAGTCTCATGCCGACCCCCCATGTCCAGGACGAAAGAGGATGAGCCATGTTCCAGTACCCGAAAGGGACCCTCGTACGGCCGCTGGAGAGGTGTCCGATGCGCATCCCTGCGCAGAAAAACGAACTGGCAGTCCACCAGGGCAGGTGGAACATGGGGACGGAAAGACCCATGACGAGACGTTGGCACCGGCGCCAACTTGCCCACCGTGTGCCGAAGACGTTGTAGAGCGTCCGAAGGCTGCTCCGCCTGACCACGTGCCGACGGGATGAATTCCCCGGGCACCGTCAACGGAGACCCATATACCAACTCGGCGGAGGAGGAGGCTAAGTCCTCTTTGGGTGCGGTGCGGATCCCCAGCAAAACCCACGGCAGAGCGTCCACCCAGTCCGGATCCTTGAGCCGTGCCTTCAGGGCGTCCTTAAGTTGACGGTGAAACCGCTCCACCAAGCCGTTCGCCTGCGGGTGGTTCGCCGTCGTGTGGTGCAGACGAACACCCAGGAGACGTGCCATGGCCGCCCACAGTTCCGACGTGAACTGAGGCCCCCGGTCGGAAGTTATGTCCAGTGGCACTCCGAACCTGGCGATCCAATGCGCCACCAAGGCTCGAGCGCAAGTAGTCGTTGCCGAATTCGGTAGCGGGATGGCTTCAGGCCACCGCGTAAAGCGGTCCACAACGGTGAATAGGTAGGTCATGCCCTGGGACGACGGCAGCGGCCCCACGATGTCCACGTGAATGTGGTCGAAACGCTGCCTTGCAATGGGGAACTCCTCCAACGGCGCGCACACGTGTCGTTGCACCTTGGCGGCCAGATTTTGCCGCGGGGCCCGACTGGGAGCGGTGGAGACGTGGTCGATAGCGTTCCCGACCTGCTCTGAGCCTCCAAAAGCCGCGGGAAAGACGTTCAGCACCTCTTTATGGCGATTCATCCAAAGTTCGTCGGCTTGCTCACCCAGCTCCCGCATGTCGGTAAATGGATTCCTGGCGAGCTGCATACGGATGTCGGACGGTAGCTGCTGCAGGTAGGCATATTTAAACAGAAAGCAAGGTTCATGGTCCCCCATTAGGGTTAGCATGTCCTCCAGGAGGTCGGACGGCCGGCGTTCGCCCAGCCCCTCCATTCTGAAAATCCGAGCAGCCCGCTCGGAGTCACCTAGGCCGAACCTCCTAATAAGGTATGCCTTCAGGCCGTTATATTTGTTTGCTACCGGGGGGTCTTGAGGAACGGCTTAATTCTCCTTGCGGTTGCTTGGTCCAGCGCCCCAATCACATAATAATATTTAGTCTCATCTACCGTAATTCCTCTCAAAACAAACTGTGCCTCTGCCTGCTGGAACCAAGTGTCAGCTTCTTCGGTCCACATAGTAGGGAGCTTCATCGCAACGGCGTTATTCTCCATCACGACGCGTGATGGACGGCGTGGGTCACCAGTGTAGCGGCCTGAACGAGGTCAGTAAAAGGCCAGACGCCAGACGGGTTCAATTAGCAGACTTTAATGTTTTACCACGTGAGCACCCCACACACACACCTCGAGAGCACTAAATCCAGGGTCGACTGGAAACCCCGTGGCAGACCAGTCCACTGTCCTTCACTCGGCGAGGGGAATGATCCAAGGAGTGGCTTACCCCCCAGGGACCGCCACAAAATGTGAAATAGGTTGCTTCATCAAATACAACACCTCTACAACTAGAGATTCATTGACTGAGTCATCTATTTACCTTCTTGCTTTGTCTTCGTACTCACAGACATATATTCAGTAACACGGCTCATCTCAGGTACTGGGGTCACATTAATTTCTGGAAAATAAGTATTATTTTCTGATTAAGACTTTAATCCGGCTTGATTTTAAAGAAGCAGCAATCCAGTGTTTAAACTGTACCCCATTAATAGTGAGATCCACCAGAATGACCAGGAACATGGCTTCAGATGTATGTCAGAGACATTTAATGGTGGGATAAGACCATGTGGATAAAATCAGAGTCCATGGAAACACAGTGTTCCCTAAATTATGACCATATTAGGATGGTACACAAGGCAAAGTTTTCACTTTAAGTTTGAACCACCAAAGTGCAGTGGAGATACCTTGGTCTCCTGGTTTACTGGCCAATATTCATCCCTCAGTAAATAGGAACATATTGAGGGCAAATTGGAGACCATGTTTTCTACATGACTAGCTATACTTCAACTTCTGGCATGTTTATTTGATAATGGTTTACACAGGGGATGGTGACACAATCACCACGTGGTCAGATCATTGCAGAACAGCACCTGAAATCATACAGCAGACTCCTCATGGCAACGCAGGTAGACAGGTAGACAATCCACATTGCATAAATAATGCTTTAATTGAACACAAAAATCTGAAATCAATTTCTCAACAACATAAGCACAAACAGATACATTTCTTATCCAAAATATATTGTTCTTTTCTCCTTGTAACAAAGATAACATTGTCATTGATAATTTGGGGTTTCTGTGCTGCATTAAGGATGTCATCATGTACTTTACCCGTAGGCTTGCGCTTTCTTTGACACCACACCACTGCCAGTATAATGACGATGAGAAGAGCCAGACTCCCGATAATTCCAACAATGATGTATATAAAAGTGTAATTCACTGTCAAAATAATAAACACAGAGTTCACATTTGTAGAATAAATGGACATCATTCAAAAGCTCCCCCAAAGACTAGGCATTAACCACACTGACTAATTTAGATCAGAAGTCTTGAGTTTAACTTGTGATCCAGATTCACTGAGACACAAGGTACTGCAGATGAGAGTTTACCAATAAAAGACACAAAGTGTTGGAGAAACTCAGCAGGTTAGGCAGGTGACATTTCGGGTCGCAGCCCTTTAGTCTGAAGTAGGGTCAAGACACAAAACCTCACCTATCCATGTTCTCCAGAGATTCCGCCTGACCCGTTGAGTTAGTCCAGCACATTGTGTCTTTTTTTCCCCAGATTTATTGACCTTACTCAGAAAGATCAGAGAGCCACAACTTGCCTCAGTAGCCATCAGTTAGAGACTGTAAACATTCACACACGTTTCTATTTCTTGGTTACAATCAGCTGACATTTCTCAGACAGGAGATGGGAGCTGATGGTTGGTTGATAAAGTAGCTGATTCAATCAATTCATCAATTCAACTTTAATTGTCATTGCACAGATACAAGTATGGGGACAACGAAATGCAGTCTAGCGTCTGCTCGTAGCAATATTGCAATATAGAAATAAAAACACAGAACAAGAACAATATACAGAATAAATACAGAATAAAATACAGAATGGGCAAACAATGTGGACGGAGAGACTGGAGAAATCTATCGGCGGGACTCCGAGTTCAGCAATGTGATAGTGTTGTTAAATAAGCTGTTCCTCATCCTGCTTGTACGAGACCTGAGGCTTCTGTACCGCCTCCCTGATGCGAGGAGGGCAAGCAGTCCATGGTTAGGGTGGGAGGGGTCCTTGATGATCTTCCCGGCCCGTCTCAGACACCGTTTTCGGTGGAGGGCATCCATTGCAGGGAGCGGGGCACCGATGATGTACTGAGCGGTCTTCACCACCCGTTGTAGTGCCTTCCTGTCAGCTACCGTGCAACTACTGTACCATGCCGTGATGCATGTGGTCAGGATGCTTTCGATGGTACAGCGGTAAAAGTTGGTCAGGATCTGGGGGGACAGGTGAGCTTTCTTGAGCCTCCTCGGGAAGTAAAGGCGCTGCTGCGCCTTCTTGATCAGTTTGGAGGTATTGAGGGACCAGGACAAATCCTCCGAGATGTGTACCCCGAGGAATTTGTAGCTGGAGACGCGCTCCACCTCAGTCCCGTTTATATGGATGGGGGTATGTCTGCCCCCTCTGTTCTACGTGAAGTCAACAATAATTTCCTTCGTCTTCATGGAGTTGAGGACGAGGTTATTGTTGGCACACCAGACTGCCAGGTGCTGGACCTCCTCCCTGTAGGCTGACTCGTCGTTGTCACTGATCAGTCCTACCACCGTGGTATCGTCGGCAAATTTAATGATGGCGTTGGAGCCATTCTTAGGGATGCAGTCATGGGTGAAGAGGGAGTAGAGGAGAGGGCTGAGCACACAGCCCTGTGGCACGCCGGTGTTCAGTGTTATAGTGGAGGAGGTGAGGTTGTTGACCCTAACAGACTGTGGTCTGTTGGTAAGGAAATCCAGTCCAATTGCAGAGGGAGGTGGAGATGCCAAGTCCGCTGACTTTGGTGATCAAGCTAGCGGGGATGACAGTGTTAAAGGCGGAGCTGAAATCAATAAACAGCAGCCTGATGTAGGTATTATTGCTGTCCAGGTGGGTCAGGGCAGAGTGTAGGGCTGCCGATATGGCGTCCTCTGTTGGTCCGGTAGGCAAACTGATGGGGGTCCAGTGTGGGGGGGAGGCTGGCTTTGAGGTGAGCCAGGATCAGCCGCTCAAAGCACTTTGCAATGACAGGGGTGAGTGCCACTGGGCGAAAGTCGTTGAGACTCCCTGTAGCTGATTGTTTGGGCACTGGCACAATGGTTGATGTCTTGAGGCAAGTGGGGACGACACCCTGGGCCAGTGACAGATTGAAAATGTCAGTGAAGACCATGTATAGTTGTCCAGAATATGCCCTGAGCACCCGTCCGGGGATGCCATCGGGGCCGGCAGCTTTGCGCTCATTCACCTTGCTCAGTGCATCTTGTACAGCAGAGGTGGAGAGACTGAGGGGTTGTTCGTTCGGGGGTGGAGCAACTTTGATGGCTGGAGTTTTGTTGTCCCGGTCGAAGCGAGCATAGAAGTGGTTTAGCTCGTCAGGAAGGGAGGCGTTATCTGGGGGGGGGATGTTAACTTTATGGTAATCGGCAATCGATTTGATTCCTTGCCACATGCGCCTAGGGTCGGAGTTGTTTTGGAAATGCTCCTCGATCCGCCGTTTGTGATTGAGTTTGGCATTCCTAATTCCCCTTTTCAGATTGGCCCTGGATGAGCTGTATCCCTCAGCGTCGCCAGATCTGAAAGCGGCATCGCGAGCCTTCAGCAGGAGTCTGACCTCCCCGCTCATCCACGGCTTCTGGTTAGGGAAGGTCTCCATCTCTTTATGGGTAGTGACGTTGTCAGTGCAGAATTTTATATAGCCCAAGACGGTTGAGGTGTATGAGTCGATGTCCACTTGGGAGTCAAAGGTGGCCTGGGTGGCAAACAGACTCCAGTCTGTTTGCTCAAACTGTTCCTGTAAACCAGAGACAGCCCCCTCAGGCCAAACCTTCACTGTCTTCACGGTAGGTTTCACACGTCTGATCCGAGGTGTGTATTTGGGGAGCAGGAACAGAGAGAGGTGGTCAGACTGTCCCAGGTGGGGGAGGGGGAGGGCTTTGTAGGCCTCAGTAATATTAGTGTATACTAAGTCCAGAGTATTGTTTCCTCTGGTTGGACAGGAGACATGCTGGTGGAATCTGGGGTGTACAGTTTTAAGGTTGGAGTGGTTAAAATCACCCGCAACAATAAAATCCCCCTCTGGGTGTGCAGTTAGTTGTTTGCTGATAGCCGCTTGCAGCTCTTCCATTGCTAGCCTGGCATTAGCGTCCGGGGGTACATAGACTGCAGTGAGGACAATCGATGTAAATTCCCTGGGCAGATAGAAGGGCCTGCACTTTATCCTCAGGTATTCCAGGTCAGCAGAGCAGTGACTATCAATCCTAACAGCGTCCGTACACCATGAGTTGTTCACATAAATGCACAGTCCGCCGCCCTTGGTCTTACCGGAGTCCTCTGCTGTTCTGTCGGCCCTGAAGACAGTGCGCCCCTCCAGCTCGATGGCGTTGTCCGGGATGTTGTCGTTGAGCCATGTTTCGGTGAAGACTATGGCGTTGCAGTCGGCGATCCTTTTGTGTGTTGTGATCCGCAGCCGTAGCTCGTCGATTTTACTCACCAGGGACCGGACATTCGCGAGGAAAATGCTTGGCAGAGCTGGCTGGTGCGGGTTCGATCTCAGCCTAGCTCGATAGCTTCCCCGCTTCCCACGTCTTTGTTTGCATCCATGCATTAATTCACACACCAACTAATCTATTCACTCACTGATTGATATCTCCTGCCCTTTAAGGACAGCTCAACACCAAAAGCATCAGTCTGCAATGAGGCCAAAGGATGGAGAGTCTGGTGTGCGCGACACTTGTAAAATAAAGTTGAACTTCAGTTCTGCTCCATAGTGAGACTGTGCCAGATGAGCGTACATGGGGAGGCTTCTGCTCAGCCAGGAGTACAGATTTCCAATCTGGGAGGTGGGGACACCACAGTGGGAGTGGGTGTGGGTGGGGGTGGCCTCTCCCTTGGTGCAGCGGCTGACGGAGCAGGGTTCTGCTGGCACTGAGGCACAGGCAAGAGGACAACCAAAGTCTTCATTCCTCAGTGGACTCTCAGCTGACTGTAGTCAGAGCCCTGTTGTCCTCTCCCAGGGAGGAGACTGCTGCTCGCCAGGAGTAAGGATTAATAACACCAACCTATAGCACACAGTGACCTTCAGGGAGCAGGTTGCTGTGTTCAGTCAAATAATCACATCAGATGGTGCATTGAAGCAGTTGAATCGGCAAGTCAAACTGTAAACATGTCACAAAGAGATGACACAATGAATGTGGCACGGTGGTGCAGCGGTAGAGTTGCTGCCTTACAGTGAATGCAGCGCCGGAGACCCGGGCTCGATCCCGACTACGGGTGCTGTCTGTACGGAGTTTGTACTTTCTCCCCGGGACCTGCATGGGTTTTCTCCGAGATCCTCGGTTTCCTTCCACACTCCAAAGACGTACAGGTTTGTAGGTTAATTGGCTTGGTAAATGTAAAAATTGGCCCTAGTAGGTGTAGGAGAGTGTTAATATGCGGGGATCGCTGGTTGGCGTGGACCCGGTGGGCCGAAGGGCCTGTTTCCGCGCTGTATCTCTAAACTAAACTAAACAGTAAACATGGTTGGTATAATTGAGATTATTTTTATGGTGTTCTCTGTCCGGTTATTACCATGGCACACTGAAGAGAGAGTTTGAAGACAAGAGTCAATAATCCTCTTTCATCACATCAATGGCATCATTGTTCATGTATGCATCATTTATTCAGTCTGAACAGAATAGATTGTGGAACGATGCTCCCTTCAGTGGAAAGGCTGAACACAAAAAGGTATAGGTTTAAAATAAAGGTGAAAACATTTTAGAATGACTTGAGGAAAATCTTTTTAGGCAGCAGGTAGTTGGAGTCTGAAGTGTATTGTCTGCATCAGTTGGGGAACTGGGTTCTATCGTGGCTTTCCATAGAGAATTGGACAAATTTATAGTGATGAAAAAGCTGCAATGTAATGGCAAAAGGAGAGGGTGTGGCGGCTCCCAAGGGTCGTGCCATCATAGTGTCGAACCCCTCGGCACAGGAGTGGTTCAGTCCGGAGGCGACCCTTAGCCGGAGGCTTTAAAGGCAGGGGTTTGGGTGCCATCTTCCTCTCGTTTGGTCTTCCCTAGAACTGGGAGGAACCTAATAAAAAGTGCTTCTCGAAATACGACTTTGTGCTTCATTCCGAGACCCACGCACTACATTGGTGACCCCGAACGATGATAAATACCTCGGCCTGAAAGAGCTCCTGCTCCAGATTTACGGACTGAGTAGGATGGAGCGGGCAAGTAGGATCCTGCATATGGGGGGCCTGGGCGACCGACGGCCATCTACCCTCCTAAAGGAGATGGTGGCGCTACTAGACGGGCACACGCCGTGCCTGTTGTTCGAGTATACCTACCTGCATCTGCTGTCCCCCTACATTCGGTTGCAGCTCACCGACGTCTCGTTTGCCGACCTTCGGGCCCTCGGGAGGCGCGCCGACGCCCTGTGGATGGCGCGCCCTGATGACGTCTGCGCGCTGGGCGTCAGCAGAGATGGGGTCGCGCTGAGGTCGACGGGCCCTGATGACGTCAACGCGCTGGCCGTCAGCAGGCACGCCGATGACGTCACCCCAGCAGCTCCCGATTTCCTCCGGTGGGGCGGGGGAGCGGTGGAAGGAGTGACAGCTCCAGCCCGACCGCCCGTACGATCACCCCCAGCGGCAGTGAGGCGTACTGCACCTGCATTCCAGCGTCAGCAGGCTGCAGGCACCACCAGCAGGAGCAGGCAAGCTCCAAGTAGCACCAACACGAGGAACTGGTGCTACTACCATCAGCTCTGGGGTGCTGCAGCACGACAATGCCGCCAGCCGTGCATGTTCCCGGGAAACCCCTGGGCCGGCTGCCAATAGTCCCCGCGGCGGCCGGCCAAATTCACCGCCTTTTCGCCTGGGATCGGCGCTCCGGGACCCGCTTCCTCGTGGATACTGGAGCGGAGCTCAGCGTCCTGCCCCCTTCGCTGGCCGACATTCGTAACGGTAAGCAGGGGCCCGTCCTCACCGCGGCGAACGGCAGCCCCATCCGCACATATGGACTGCGCATGGTTCCCATCGTGCTCGGCTCCTGTCATTTCTCGTGGCGGTTCACTATCGCTGATGTCTCCCAACCATTGCTCGGGGCCGATTTCCTCCGGGCGCATTCCCTCATGGTGGACGTCGGGCGTCAGCGTTTGATCAACGCCACTACGATGGAGCCGATCACGTTGCGTGTGGATCAACCGGTGGGACGGCCACTGGCGTCCGTGGACTCCCGATTCGCACGGATCTTGGCTGCGTTCCCGGACATTCTCCATGCGCAGTTTCAATCAGCAACCCCCAGCCACGGGGTGTTACATTATATCCCGACTACCGGCCCACCACTCCATGCACGAGCACGGCGACTGCCGCCAGATAAACTGTGTCTGGCACGGCGGGAATTCCGCACGATGGAGGCCTTAGGGATCGTCCGCCCTTCGAGCAGCCCTTGGGCGTCCCCACTCCACATGGTCCCCAAGTCAAGCGGGGGCTGGCGACCTTGTGGGGATTACCGACGGCTGAACGCTGCAACAACAGCGGATCGATACCCCGTACCCCACATCCAGGACTTCACGGCCATTTGTCTGGGGCCACAATATTTTCCAAAGTGGATCTGGTACGGGGTTATAATCAGATCCCGGTTCACCCGGATGACGTGCCGAAGACGGCGATCATCACGCCATTCGGGCTTTACGAGTTTACTCGGATGCCGTTCGGCCTCAAAAACGCTGCACAGGCCTTTCAGCGCCTCATGGACGGGGTTTGTCGCGGCCTTGATTTCGTGTTCGTGTACCTGGACGACATCCTGGTGGCCAGCCGCTCGCAACAGGAACACTGCGCTCACCTTCGGCAGCTCTGTCAGCGGCTCAGCGAGCATGGTTTGGCCATCAACCTGGACAAGTGCCGTTTTGGGGTGAGCGAAATTGACTTCCTCGGCCACCGCGTGACTGCGCAAGGCGCGGTTCCCCTGCCTGACAGGGTCGACGCCATCCGTCGGTTTCCCCGCCCACGCACGGTGCGTGGCCTGCAGGAATTTGTTGGCATGGTGGCATTTTACCATCGTTTCGTGCCATCCGCGGCCCACATCATGCGGCCCCTGTATCAACTTCTGGCGGGTGGGCATCACAAGAGTGTGGAGTGGACCCACGAGGCGGAGGCAGCTTTTGACGGCGCGAAGAAGGCACTTGCTCGGGCCGTACTGCTGGTACACCCGCGGGGAGATGCCCCGACTGCTCTCACGGTGGACGCCTCGGAGTCGGCTGTTGGTGCTGTGCTGGAGCAGCTGATGGGCGGAGGTTGGCGGCCCCTGGCCTTCTTCAGTCGGCACCTCAACCGTGCGCAGACCAAGTACAGCGCGTTCGATCGTGAGCTCCTGTCTCTGTACCTGGCTGTGCGCCATTTTCGCTACTTCTTGGAGGGCCGCCCGTTCACCGCCTACACCGACCATAAGCCGCTCACTTTCGCCCTGCAGAAGGTTTCCGATCCCTGGTCCGCACGACAGCAGCGGCAATTGGCCTACATATCGGAGTACACGACATCTATCTGCTACATCAAGGGAAAAGAGAACCGGGTGGCCGACGCATTGTCCCGGCCCGCCATCAACGCCGTGTTCGAGGTGGCGCCCGGAATGGACTATTCTGCTCTGGCGACGGCACAGCTCACGGACGATGAGGTGCCCGCCTACCGGACTGCCATCTCCGGCCTCCGCCTTGAGGATGTCCCTCTCGGTCCTGGGGGAGTGACAATCCTGTGCGATGTGTCGTCCGGTCAGCCGCGCCCCATCGTCCCTGCCACCTGGCGCCGGAGGGTGTTCGAGGTGATCCACGGACTGTCTCACCCATCAATCCGGGCGACAACGGCACTAGTGGCCGCTCGTTTCATGTGGCACGGTCTGCGCAAGCAGGTTGGCCATTGGGCTCGCACCTGCATTCCGTGCCAGACGGCAAAAATCCAGCGCCATGTCCGTGCGCCTCTCCAGGAGTTTGGTCTACCTCACCGGCGGTTCGACGATCTCCACATAGACATTGTAGGCCCTCTCCCGCCATCCCGGTGCATCACCCACCTTCTGACAATGGTGGACCGCTTCACGCGGTGGCCGGAGGCCATTCCGTTGACCGATACTTCAACGGTTACGTGTGCTCGTGCGTTGTCCGCGCACTGGATTGCTCGCTTCGGGGTGCCAGCGCACATCTCCTCAGACCGGGGGCCACACTTCACCTCCGAGCTGTGGTCAGCCATGGCTCACTTGCTGGGGGTGCGGCTACACCACACCACGGCTTACCACCCGCAAGCTAACGGTCTGGTGGAGAGATTCCACCGGCAGCTGAAGGCAGCACTGAAGGCACGACTCTCCGGCCCAGACTGGATGGACGAGTTGCCGTGGGTGATGCTGGGCATCCGGACCGCTCCCAAAGAGGACTTGGCCTCATCATCGGCGGAGCTCGTTTACGGGTCGCCACTCACGGTACCCGGGGAGTTCGTGCCGTCGGCGCCGGGGCAGCAGGGAACGCCCTCATCCACCCTAAAGCGCCTTCGCGAGCAGGTTGGCAGGCTCGCACCCATCCCGACGTCCCGCCATGGGACATTTCGCCCACACGTGCCATCAGCCCTCAGGGACTGCCCGTACGTCTTCCTGCGCCGTGATGGCCACCGGACGCCACTCCAGAGGCCGTACGATGGCCCGTTCCGAGTGCTGGAACACGGCAGTCGACGTTTGTCCTGGACATGGGGGGCCGGCCGGAGGCAGTGTCGATTGACCGTTTGAAGCCGGCACACCTGGACATTGACCAGCCGGTGCTGGTTGCCCAACCTCGGCCTCGAGGGCGCCCCCCTTCACGGCTCCCTCCGCCTGTCACTCCACCTGTCCTCCCGCCGGTCCCTCGTCCTGTCCCTCCACCTATGCCTCCGCAAGCCCCACGAGCGGCTAACTTCCGCACGCGGGCCGGCCGGGTCGTTCGCCCGCCGGTGCGTTTCGTGCCTCTGGTTCTGGGGGGGGGTCCTGTGGCGGCTCCCAAGGGTCGTGCCATCATAGTGTCGAACCCCTCGGCACAGGAGTGATTCAGTCAGGAGGCGGCCCTTAGCCGGAGGCTTTAAAGGCAGGGGTTTAGGTGCCATCTTCCTCTCGTTTGGTCTTCCCTAGAACTGGGAGGAACCTATTAAAAAGTGCTTCTCGAAATACGACTTCGTGCTTCATTCCGAGACCCACGCACTACAAGGGGGTAGAATTAGCGAGTTGCACTGGATGAGAGTTAGCATGGATATGATGGGTCAAATGGCCACCTTCTGTGCTCCAACCATTCCACAATTCTATGATTGGATGATGTCATTATCTGTGAGGAATTCAAGTATTCCTGTTGGGACATTGATACTTTCCACTTTGTGCTTCACTGGCTCTTCATTGATCTATGTGTGGTGGAGATTGTTTCTTTGTGCCTCGGTGTTTACAGGATCTTCCTCTGTTAGGAATCAGTGCTTTGCCTTCTGTCAGCATTGTACAAAATGTCTTTCACCGAGGCTTGGGACCACATGAACGGCAGGGATTAATGGATGGGTGGGATTGGGAGGAAAGGGCGTGTTTAATTTAGTTTAGAGATACAGCGCGGAAACAGGCTCTTCGGCTCGCCGAGTCCGCACCAACCAGCGATTCTCACAGACTAACACTATCCTACACACACCAGGGACAACATACAATTAAACCAAGCCTATTAACCTACAGACTTGTACATCTTTGGAATTTGGGAGAAAACCGGAAATCCTGGAGAAAACCCACGCAGGGCACTGGATGAAGGTACAAACTCCATACAGACAGCACCTGTAGTCAGGATTGAACCCGGATCTCTGGCGCTGTAAGGCAGCAACCCTACCACTGCGCCACCATGGTCAGACAAGGTGAAGACATCAGTATTCCCTCCCCCACATCTTCTGTTCTCACATGGCAGCCTTTGGTGAAGTTACTGTGGATGCTTCAACTGCTGTAATGTTTTACAGCATCAGAACAGGGGAAAGAAACTTGTACAACTATTTTTAAGATGATTTTCACTACTTTTGTGATCTTTAAGGGGCACAGTTTGGGTGTTATGGCAAAGACCTGAACTACTTACAAAAGGAGTGACCTTATAGGCATGGACAAGAGGTTTGAAGGAAATTTCTATGATTGAGCACTACTTGCAGTAAGACATGGAATGTTAAAAGTTATCCAAAAAGAATAGCAACGTGACAAGAACTCTGTGTCGAGATAACGAAGAGCAGAAGCTAAGAAACTTACTGTTCACCTGCAGATTATATGGAATGAAAACCTTGGCTGTGCTTTGATGAAACAAACCACATGTCCATTTCCTTCTTACTCCATCAGCTATTGCAATAATCAGCTGCAAAGAATTGTCCTCCTGCTTTGTTTGCATGACATTTTTCTCCTCTACGACTTTGCCTTCATCATTGATCCAAACCAGTCTCATTGACTCAGTGACATGAGACACAGAGCAGGTCAGGGTAATCTTTCTTCCCTCAGTCACTGCGCAAGATGGTTCAGTTGTGACTGTGGAAAGAAGAAAATCGTAAAACAATGAATTTTGTCTGGATTGTGTTGTATTTTTCTCAGTACTTTGACACCAGTATCTGGCGTTCTAAGTGTGGACAATTATATTACACAACAAGGGTTAGAGGCATAGTCATACAGCATGAAACAATTCGGCCCATTCAGCCCAACTCATCCATGCCGACCAAGATGCTCCATCTAAAATATGTTCCCACATTTGGCCCATATCCCTCTGCACCTTTCCCATCCATGTACCTCTCCAAGTGTCTTTTCCATAATCATTCACAACAGTTTTGAACTAATTTTACAAAGAGCAACCAATGCCCACATCATTGTCTTTGGCCACAGTTTTGGCCACAACACTCATCCAGGTAAATATTAATCGATAAATTCCACAAAATACACTCAGTTTTAAGCATCCAGTGAGCCTTGAAAAATTAGGATGGGTCGTTTGGGGTCAAAGAAACTTGGGGAATGTTGAATGATTTTTTAAATATTTTCGATGGAAGCTCATTTGCACCTTTGTGAATCACATTTCATCATATTCCCTCTCTTATGTATAAAACAATGTGTTTTCAGCAAAATAAATGAAAATAACATTTGATGTGCTTCCCAATAATGTTGGTTTAGGGCAGATTTTGGGTTCAGCAAAATACAAATAAGTTGAAGAGGAAGCTCTGGAGGTAAAATAATTCTTCAAACTTGGGAATTTCTGCTGACATTGCAGTCTGTACTCAGATTAGAAACCCTACACCAGTAACTTAATTCTTGAAAGTAGCAACATCCAGTCTCCTACCTGTAACTGTGATTAATTCAATGTTCACATATATATTTGTGGAACATGTGTAAACTCCGGCATCTGCAAACTACATGCTGACAATCCTCACATGGAAATTCTTGCCATTCACATTTCCCTCTGTGGTGTCCAGTCGATTCCCAAAGTAGCTCCTGTTGACATGTATCGGCTCAGACCTGTGAGAAGAAGCTATTTCCTTCTCTTGATTCTGGAAACGTTGTGATCTCCAAGTCCATTTGGTTTCACTGAGCTGAGGAGAAACATCACAAATCGGTTCGAGTTCACTGTGATCTGTGACTGAGCGATAAACTGTGTACGTCTTGTTATGTAAATCTGCAAGAGAGGGACAGGGAACAAAAAATTAGATTTCCACACACGCCGAGATACAATGTTGTGAGTTTCCACAGGGACAAACCCCCGGCTCTGGGATGTCAGCTGGGACCCCTGGTTCTGGACTCGCCAACATGGGGAACATTTTTCCTGCATCTAGCCTGCCCAATCCCTTAATAATTTTATACGTTTCTATAAGATGCCCTCTCATCCTTCTAAATTTCAGTGAATATAAACCCAGTCGATCCATTCTTTCATCATATGTCAGTCCGCCATTCCAGGAATTAACCTGGTG
>JAXLNO010004039.1:0-37783 GCA_038087875.1 Malacoraja senta | reverse complement strand
GGGGGGGAGAGAGGGGGAGGAGAGAGGGGGAGGAGAGAGGGGGGAGGAGAGAGAGAGAGGAGAGGGGAGGAGAGAGAGAGGGGAGAGGAGAGAGAGGGGAGGGGAGGAGAGAGAGAGAGGGGAGAAGGAGAGAGAGAGAGAGGGGGAGGAGAGAGAGAGAGAGGGGGAAGGAGAGAGAGAGAGAGAGGGGGAAGGAGAGAGAGAGAGAGGGGGAAGGAGAGAGAGAGAGAGAGAGGGGAAGGAGAGAGAGAGAGAGAGGGGGAAGGAGAGAGAGAGAGGGGGGGGGAAGGAGAGAGAGAGAGGGGGGGGAAGGTGAGAGGGGAGAGAGGGGGGAAGGAGAGAGGGGAGAGAGGGGGGAAGGAGAGAGGGGAGAGAGGGGAGAGAGGGGGAAGGAGAGCGGGGAGAGGGGGAAGGAGAGCGGGAGAGAGGGGGGAAGGAGAGCGGGGAGAGAGGGGGGGGAAGGAGAGAGTGGAGAGAGGGGGGGAAAGGAGAGAGGGGAGAGAAGGGGAGGGGAGAGAGGGGGGAGGGGAGAGAGGGGGGTGGAGAGAGGGGAGAGAGGGGGGGTGGAGAGAGGGGGAGAGAGGGGGGAAGGAGAGAGGGGAGAGAGGGGGGGAAGGAGAGAGGGGAGAGAGGGGGGGAAGGAGAGAGGGGAGAGAGGGGGGAGGGGAGAGGGGAGAGAGGGGGGAGGGGAGAGAGAGGAGAGGGGAGAGAGAGGAGAGGGGAGAGAGGAGAGGGGAGAGAGGAGGGGGGAGAGAGGAGGGGGGAGAGAGGAGAGGGGGGAGAGAGGAGAGGGGGGAGAGAGGAGAGGGGGGAGAGAGGAGGGGGGGGAGAGAGGGGGGGAGAGAGAGAGGGGGGGAGAGAGAGAGGGGGGGAGAGAGAGAGGGGGGGAGAGAGAGAGGGGGGGAGAGAGAGAGAGGGGGGGAGAGAGAGAGGGGGGGAGAGAGAGAGGGGGGGAGAGAGAGAGGGGAGGAGAGAGAGAGGGGAGGAGAGAGAGGGGGAGGAGAGAGAGGGGGAGGAGAGAGAGGGGGAGGAGAGAGAGGGGGAGGGAGAGAGGGGGAGGAGAGAGAGGGGGAGGAGAGAGAGGGGGAGGAGAGAGAGGGGGAGGAGAGAGAGGGGGAGGAGAGAGAGGGGGAGGAGAGAGGCTGTAAGACAGATCACACGCACACCAAGACAAGTATTCTTTTTGTTCTCTCTATTAGACAACACACAATAGTTGCAGGAGTAGGCCATTCGGCCCTTCGAGGCAGCACCGCCATTCAATGTGATCATGGCCGATCATTCACAATCAGCACCCCTTTCCTGCCTTCTCCCCATATTCCTTGACTCCGCTGTCTTTAAGAGCTCTATCTAACTCTCTCTTGTAAGCATCCAGAGAACCGGCCTCCACCACCCTTTGAGGCAGAGAATTCCACACTCACAACGTTCTGTGTGAAAAAAGTATTTCCTCATCTCCGTTCTAAATGGCTTACCTCTTATTCTTAAACTGTGGCCCCTGGTTCTTTACTCCCCCAACATCGGGAACATGTTTCCTGCCTCTAGCATGTCCAAACCCTTAATAATCTTATATGTTTCAATAAGATACCCTCTCATCCTAAATTCCAGAGTATACAAGCTCAGCCACTCCATTCTATCAACATATGACAGTCCTGCTAGCCCGGGAATTAACCTACGCCACACTCCCTCAGTAGCAAGAATGTCCTTCCTCAAATTTGGAGACGAAAACTGCACACTATACTCCAGGTGTGGTCTCACTAGGGCCCTGTACAACTGCAGAAGGACCTCTTTGCTCCTATCCCAACTCCTCTTCTTATGAAGGACAACATGCAATTCACTTTCTTCACTGCCTGATGTACCTGCATGCTTACTTTCAGTGACTGATGAACAAGGACCCCCCAGATACCATTGTACTCCCCCTTTTCCCAACTTGACACCATTTAGATAATAATCTGCCTTCCTTCTTTTGCCACCAAAGTGGATAACCTCACATTTATCCACATTAAACTGCATCTGCAATGCATCTGCTCACTCACCCAACCTGTCCGTCACCCAGCATCCACAAAGCATCCTCCTCAGTCACGCTGCCACCCAACTTTGTGTCATCTATAAATCAGCTAATGTTACTTTTAATCCCTTCATCTAAATCATTGATGTATATTGTAAATAGCTGCAGTCCCAGCACCGAGCCTTGCGGTACCCCACTAGTCACTGCCTGCCATTCTGAAACGGGCCTGTCTGCCAACCAATTTTCTATCCATCAACACCCTACCCCCAAATACTATGTGCTCTAATTTTGCCCACTAATCTGCTATGTGGGATCTCATCAAATGCTTTCTGAAAGTCCAGGTACACTACATCCACTGGCTCTCCCTTGTCCATTTTCCTAGTTACAAAAAAATTCCAGAAGATTAGTAAAGCATGATTTCCCCTTCGTAAATCCATGCTGACCCTGACCGATCCTGTTACTGCTATCCAAATGTGCCGCTATTTCATCTTTTAAAATAGACTCCAGGATCTTCCCCACCACTGATGTCAGGCTAACTGGTCTGTTTCCCGGTTTTCTCTCTCCCGCCTTTTCTTAAAAAGTGGGATAACATTAGCTACCCTCCAATCCACAAGAAATGATCCTGAATCTATAGATCTAATGTGTTCATGTACGAGAGGGGTTCACCGGCGGGCTGAGTCACGATCAGCGCCGCGGATGGAGGCAGAGAGTGAGAGAGAGGTGTGCTGCTGTAAAACTGGACCCCGCGCATACCGAGACAAGTATAGGGGGGTTGTACGTAAAGTCATCGGGAAAAAGGGTGTGACACACGGAGCAGCTCAATCCATTTGGAGTACATGGCATATACTGTTAATACATGAAATATACTGTTAATACATGAAACCGCCACAATTGTCATTTTTTGCACTGTAAATAATTGTGGTAATCGGGGTAAGCGTGAGAGACATTTATCCTACTTCAGAATTCCAAAAGTGAGGAGAAATTATGGTAGAGAGAAGTGAGAGCTGAAGGGACAACAACACCTAAAGTGGTTGGCGAACATTGGCCATGCAGATATCAAGATTGAAAATATTGGGAATTATCGTGTTTGCTCACTGCATTTCATCAACAGTAAGGAATTATTTGTGTTTTTTCTTGATTCCTTTGGTATCTAAAAAGTTTCAGAAGTGATAAATCTGGTTGTAAAATTTTAAAATCGCCCATGGTTCTGAAGTGGGTTTTTACATGTAAAAAGAAAACGCTTCTGAAGCAAAATTTATCATTAAAAAAAATCTCCAGACTTACGAGTGGTGTGTGGAAAAGTAAGTTTTCTATCATTATGCTATTGAGATGTATATTTTGGCAAATAATAAAATGTCCTGACAGCTTAAACACCCACTCCCTTTCAAAGATATTGTCAATTTGCTGAGGTTGATTATGCCCAATTAACAGCTAACAATTATGCCATTCCTTGGCTTGAATCTGAGTAAAATGTAATTCAAAACCCACGTATGGTTTGCAATTTTTTTTAATGATAAATTTTGCTTCAGAAGAAACCCACTTGAGAACCATGGGCGATTTTAAAATGTTATAGCCAGATTTATCACTTCTGAAACTTTTTAGATACCAAAGGAATCAAGAAAAAACACAAATAATGCCTTACTGTTGATGAAATGCAGTGAGCAAATGCCAATATTTTCAATCATGATATCTACACAGCCAATGTTCGCCAACCACTTTAGCTGTTGTTGTCCCTTCAGCTGCCGCTTCTATCTACCGTAATTTCTCCTCACTTTTGGAATTCTGATGTAGGATAAATGTCTCTAACGCTTACCCCGATTTCCATAAATATTTACAGCGCAAAAATTGACCATTTCGGCGGTTTTTAACGGGCCCGCTAGTCTGTAAACAATGGTAAGCGCTTACCTGCAGTTCATCGCGTGTACTCAAGTTGACATTGCGTGGCAACAGTACGGGTCACGGGTCGTGACCCCTACTGCCTGCAACCTCGCTATTGTTTTTGGCCTCTCTTGCCAATAAAATTGTTGCAACTAAACAGACGAGTGAGCCTTTTTTTGTTCTACTAGTCAGATCCTTCAACCTATGCCCTTGTCACAGGCATACAATCAGCAAAATTGATCAGGGCAGTGAAACTAGTCAGAGAACTGGGTACCTGCCACTCCTCCATGAACCGCGCCGTTTCCGAGCCTCCGGCTGCCTTGCTCTTTCTGAACTCGTCCTTGACGTACCGGTCGCCCAGGCCGTGCAGGTCGCCGGGCAGCCGGCGGTGGAGGCGCAGCAGCCGCTTGTACAGCGCGCGGACCCGCGCCACGTGGACACCGGCCATGGGTCACCGTCACCGTCACCGTCACCACCCGGTCAACCGTCACCCACTGGACACGTCTCCCCCTCAGCCAACTGTCACGCTCTAACAACGGCTGTTCCGCCGCTTCGGTCCCTCCGCCGCCTGCCTTGTGCGATCTGTCTGCCGAGGTGCAACGCCAATAACCTTCCGACTGCTTCGTCGTTTGTTCTCGGGATTCATTGCAAAAACCCTACCAATCCGCACTTGCTGCAAAGGCATGCCGCCGCACGTTGACACACGGGACGCTCGGTAAAGATTTTTTTTCCCGGTTAATTCATGTTTTTGTTACCCCTGATGCCGCGGTTTTGCTGCTGTGGCCGTTGTTAACGATGCACCAAGGTCACGGTGACAAAGCCAATGAGGCCGTTGCCATGGAGGCAGCGTCTCAGACGGTAGGCCGGCCGGATGTTTAAAACTGCGGCTGATACAAGAATCACATTTTCTTCTAAAGAATAAAACTTTATAAAATATAAAACCTTATAAAATAAAAAAATATACACAAAACAAGAACTATGCAAAAAATCTTCCGGCATTCTCAGCGGCTATACATATATTAATGTGCCTTGTATGTGGTGGTGTCCACAGAACTATCAGTACACCAGGCACCTTTGCCACTCATGTGTGTTCCTCGGGTGATATCCCTCCCCTCGTTTGAGAGGCGTCTCCACAGACCATGCCCTGCAATGTGCAGCAGCGGAAGGATCCTAAACAGTGGTCCTCCCCCACAGAGCCCTGGCGTGGCTGTACCAAGCTTCAGTGCGTCCCTCAGCATGTATACCTGCAGTCTGGAATGGACCAGTCAGCGGCATTCCTTGAAGGACATGTCGCTCTGCTGGAAGATCAACAAGTATCGGGCAGACCAAAGAGCGTCTTTCACCAAATAGATAACCTTCCAGTACCACTTGATGGCCATCTCCGAATATGTCCCTGGGAACAGTCGGTAAATCAGAGAGTCCTCTGTTGCAGAGCAGGAATGAGGTACTGATTTTAGATGATCAGCCATTATTATATTGAAGGGCCGAAGGACTTACTCCTGCACGTATTATCTATGTTCAGGATAAAAGGACCTTTGCATCATTCTCCAGACTCTCTTCGCAAATCCACATTCTGCGAAGAGGTGGGCAACTGCCTCCTCTCCATCACAGCCATCCCGAGGACAGCGTGAACTGGTAGTAAGATTCCAATGGTGCAAGAAGGGTCTGACTTGGAGGTCCCCCCTCACCGCCACCCAAGTGATGTCTTGGTGCTTGTTGGTGAGCTTTGGTGAAGAGGCATTTCGAAAGACAAGCTGGGCAGTCTGCTCAGGGAACTACAACATAGGATCCATCGAGTCCTTTTCCTGCAGTGCCCAAAGGATATTCCATGCTGATCACTGCCTGATGGACTTGTGGTCAAATGTGTTCGTCTGGAACATGGGTGGGGAACCTGCAGCCTTAAGGCCGCATGCGGCCTTCTAGGCCATTAAGTGCGGCCTTTTGAATGAATCCAAATTTTGTAGAACAAATCCTTTTATTTTTATTCATATGTTTTTGTTCATCTTTTATTATTTTTATTTTAATCTTAAAATGAACCTATTTAAAACACCGAAGAGTAAAAGACGATTCAACAAAATAATCCTCCCCGACTGATGGCCACAATTAAAACATTAGTAAGTCATGAGGGCTATTTTAACAAAATAATCTACATTTTGAATTATATCTAATTGAAGTTTCTTGGATGCGGCCTTATTAGATAACAGCTAACTTAATGCGGCATTCCAACCTGAAAAGATTCCCCACCCCTGGTCTGGAAGAACCTTTCCATGAAGGCCAGATCGTACGCCAATGTCCAGCTAACTCCAGGGCTGCCAACATTGGGTGAGAGTTGGGAGTGAAAAATTGTGAGAGACCAAGCCCGCGGGAGCATAGCGACCGAGGTGTGGGTGAGGGGGGGGTGTGGAAGGGGTAGCGAGTCTTTTAACTTACACTTGAATGCAATATTTATGCTTTAAATTGGATTAGCTATGAATAAGGTTAGGCTAAATTACATTCCTAATTATATTCCACAGTGGAGCCAGGCTCTGATCAACAGGTGCATCACATGAATGATCTTAGTATATTCATGTATGGAAATCAGATTATAATCAAACACTTGGCCCATGTTGACCAACCTGGGTCTCACTGCACATCTGGTACTACTCCTGACCCTGACTCCAGTTCCATACCTTCTCTCATTCCTGACCCTGAGTCCAGTCTTACACCTGGCACCCTATTCTACCCTGATCATAGCTGCTTACCTGCTTAGATTCCCAGTGCTGAACACTCCCATTGTCCCAGCTTTGACTGCACACCTAGTACAATTCCAGACCTTGACTCTGGATGCACACTTGGCCTTGCTCATAGCCCCTCTGCACTGACACTATATCTGGCCCACACATAAAGCCCCATATCTGACCCCCTGGACTTAACCTATTACGTTCAAGTCCACAGGTGCTTATCTAATGCGGTAATCTTTTATGCGACACTTCACGGACCAAATTTTGTACAACAATATTTGCTACATCCATTGGCTTCCTTGTTATCTAACATGCTAGTTACTTTGTCAAAGAAGTCATCAATTGGTTGAACACAATTTCTCATCCATAAAGTTATATTCACTCAGCTGTATAAGTATTCTGTTACCATTTCCTTCATTTTCCTAACAAACTGTCCTGAAGTCATTTTCACCCATAATATTTTCAGTATTTTGCTGTCTTCCTCTCAGCTGGGACTTTTCCGAAATGCAAAGTCCAATAACTATATATTTAAGCAATATTATTCTATTAAATGTGATCTTGAGAGTACATAATTTTTTCTGTGGTATTCATAACACAACAATGATGAAAATATCTTTGTTTTGATTGCACCTACCATCATGCATTCATTATTATATTACAGTTAATATGTACCGAGGGCAAATTTTTGTTCCAATGCTCTCCATTCCCAATTACTTTTACATTGAAGTGATTGAAATCCAAGTGAAGTTTAAATGGCAACAGAAAAATTAAACCTTCGGAATGGATGATATTCATTACGTGGTTGGTTGGAGTCAGTATCAGCACAATTACTATATTACTATACTTTGAATCTTCAGATGTCCTGTTTCAAGCTAAAACTAAAGACAAATAATAACCTCCTCACACATTCCCCTGCAAGTATTTGTCTCACTCCTTTAAAATATGCCCCTTCTTTGAACAAGCTCTTAAACATCGCATCTGAATCAGTTTCCATCTGACTACACTCCCTGAGGATGTTCATCTACATGTTCAATTAATAAAACAACGAGATTGGGGACATTTCTATTCAACCTGTCAAGGAATTTGCGGGGGGGGGGGGTGCAAGGTTTAGAAATAGTCAGTGAGGTAAACAAACATAATAGTTGAGTGGCAAATGACAATAGTGCTACCTTCCCAATATTTAACTGAAGGAAATAATGGGTTATCGGGGCTGTATGTTGTGACAGACAGCCTGACACCTTGCATGTCATTTTAATATTACACTTATCCCATCCCCCTGGATATTCTGGATTAATAAATTAAGGTTTTGTCATCTAATTACAAATCAGGCTAAATACAAATCAATAACATTGAGCATTGGGATCCAGACATTAGGACAACTGGCCTCAGTTCCCTGCTCACATCTGGCAGTGCTCTCTGTCTGAACCAGGGGACATGGAGCGATTTTGAAAGTGGGGGGGGGCTGAGCGATCACTGATCACTGATCACTGGCCTTAGGGGTACCAGGCGAGGTAGTGGAGCAACCGAGTGGGGGAGAGTGTGGGAGGAGGGGGTGTCCCCCCTCCCACGGTAGGGACTTTTTGAAATTTGATGTATTAAAATCATGTTTTAGTGCATTGTAGAAGTATGATTTCAATGTTTTTTGTTTGAAGTATTTTTAAGAGGTAACTTTATCCACACAAAGGGTGGTGGGTGTATGGAACAAGTTTCCAGAGGAGGTAGTTGAGGCAGGGACTATCTCAGCATTTAAGAAACAGTTAGACTGATACATGGATTGGACAGGTTTGGAGGGATATGGACCAAAAGCAGGTAGTGTAGCTGGGACATGTTGGCGGGTGTGGGCAAGTTGCGCCGAAGGGCCTGTTTTCATACTGTATCATTCTATGACTACATTATACCTCCACCATGCATGAATGCTTCAAAATCAAATGGTCGAGTTTTATTGCTATATACTCAAGCATAGAGACATATAAAATAGGTGCAGGAATAGGCCATTCGGCCCTTTGAGGCAACACTGCCATTCAATATGATCACGGCTGTTCATCTAGAATCAGTACCTCTTTCCTGTTCTTTTCTGCTTTTTCCCCATATCCCTTGATTTCGCTAGCCCCAAGAGCTAAATTTAAGTCTCTCTTGAAAACATCCAGTGAATTGGCCTCCACTGCCTTCTGTGGCAGAGAACTCCACAGATTCACAACTCTTTGGGTGAAGAAAGTTTGTCCTCATCTCAGTCCTAACTAGCCTACCCTAATTCTTAAACTGTGACCCCTGGTTCTGAACTCCCCCAACATCGGGAACATTTTTCCTGCAGTTACAGTAAGTGAAAATCTAGCAGGCAAGCAGGATGCTTTCTCCAACCACCCCCATTTGAAGGCCACTATCTTCCATCATTTCTACCCAGTGCTTGGTACCTACTTCCAGCAGCCACTGGTTGTCCTCCAGGATGCACCGAGCCGCAGCCTGGTCTATGCCAGTCACCAGGGCGAATTCGGCACAGACACTCTCACGGCAGCAGCGCAACGCTTCCGACGGCTCGGGCCTCTTACACTGAGGCTGCTCCATGGACTGAGCTGCAGCGAATGACTCGCCAGCCCGGCAAACACTCGCCAGCCCGGCAAACACTCGCCAGCCCCAGCTCCCCGTCCGCATCTGCCCCCGCCGCAGCTTATGCTTCCATTCCTCCCTCAGCCCCGGCTCTCCAACACCCGCGGCCCATGCAGTTGATATGAGTTTTGAAATTCTCGTTGATCACAGAATTTCTCACGACAGAGCGTGAGAAATTTGTGATCAGCGTGAGAGCGTGAGAATTTGGCTAAAATGCGTGAGTCTCATGCTCAATGCGTGAGTTGGCAGCCCTGGCAGCTAACTGGCACATACCATAGCATCTGCACCAGGCCCATTCTTTGCAAAACCGGGAACAGGTAAAACCTCAGTAGGTAATGACATTTAGTGCCCATGTGCTTTGGCTCCACATACAGCTTGGTGCAGCCACACACGAAGGTGACCATCAGGATGAGGGCAATGTTGGGCAAGCTTTTTCCCCCATTGTCTGCCGACTTGTGCATCATGACATGTCAGATCTGGTCCATCTTTGAACCCCAGATGAACTGGATGGATGATTACAGAGGCATTGGAGATTTGAACAATTTTTTCCCGGCCTTGGCTATTCACTCCAGCCAGATCACTCCACAGTACCTTCAAGAAGTCAGACATGATGGTGAAGGGAATGGAAGATCAGTCAGGCTAGTTGCCGAAGAGCAAGGCCTCATTCTTCCTGTGGTTGACCCAGGCTCCAGATGCCGACTCAACTTCAATATCAACCATGTACAGGCGGTTTTAATCTGAGTGCTCCCACTGCTTGGCAATGCCACCCCTTTTATGCTCTCATCCTTTCTGATGGATTCAGAAAATGGTTCTATACAACAGACAAACAAGACAGGGGAGAGTGGGCAACCCTGCCTGAATCCGGACCTAATAGGGAAGCTATCCGATTCCCACCCGTTGATTTGGACTGCACAACAGTTATTAGTGTAGAGCAGTTGGGTTCGATCCAGTTCCTGATTCCCTCCCCAAATCTCATTTTGGAGAGCACGTCCATTATAGTCATTTGCAATATCCTGTCGAAGGCCTTCTCCTTGCCCAAGCTGACCAGGCAGTCATCCACCTCTCTGTCCTACACGTGGTGATGGTATCTGTAAATCACTTCAAAGCATATAAGATTTACACACATCTTTAATCAGCACATTAACTTGGCAGCATTACAGAGCGAGGTGTTGTCAGTTCATCCTGGCTGCTTCAACTAACGGTGCTAGGAATGGGCGTTAGTATAAATGTTATAATGGGGTGGAGTTAGCGATGCTGGCTAAGTGTGATTGATTCACATGCATCATCAATCTACATCCTTCCCCCTAAAGATTAAATGTGGAGAGGAAGCATATTAAACATACTCGCCATACCTGTCTGGTGGTCTACTAACACGGCCCGAATGCGTGCGGACCCAACCATCCCCTCCCTCAACTGAAGGATGAGGCGGAGAGGCTGAAGGTGAAAACCGCACGGGAGAGGATTGTGGTGACCGAGGGGGGAAACATGCGGTGGGTGAAACCCCGTGGTTAGTGGAGACAGATGGACGTGGGGGGGTGCAAGGCATGCGGGGACGGGCGGGAGACATTGCGGAAGGCGGCTGGAACTGGAGCGGCGGAGCATAGGGATCGGCAGGCGGCGGTCGGGGCTCCTTCACAGCAAGCAGGTGTTGACGACTTCTCCGGTAAACCGCTCCCTCACAGTCCACAAGGTACGATCGCGGCTCATCAGTCGGGCGCACAACAACGCCCAGACGAGAATGTCCAGTTGGAGTTCGTAGACGGACGACCTGGCCCGGCAGTAGAGGCTGGAGTGGTCTGCTGGAACTGTCGTATGACCGTTTCTGGGTATTGTGCTTCTCTTGGAGACGTTGCTGGATAGTGGCGGGCTTCAACACCCGAGGAACCAGCTGCTGTTGTGCGATGGGGACCGGAGACCTCGTCGCCCTTGACAGCAGCCGCTGTGCTGGTGACCCCAAGATGCCGTCTCTTGCGATGTTTCTGAGATTCAGTAGATCGAGATAGACGTCAGACTTTGAAATGCGCGCTCCCTCCAGCAAGTGCTTGGCGCTTCTGACAGCGCGTTCAGCGAGTCCATTACTCTGTGGATACTCGGGACTGCTTGTGACGTGCTGGAAGTTCCATCGGTCGGCGAAAAGCTTGAACAAGTGGCTGGTGAACTGTGGACCATTGTCGGTTCTCAGAATAACAGGAATGCCATGGTCTGAGAAATGTCTTTTCAGCTTCCTGATGACCATCTCCGACGTGAGGGAGGTAAGTTGGTCAAGTTCAAACCAGTTGGAGAACGAGTCGACCAGAACGAGGTAGTGCTTACCGCACCATTCGAAAATGTCCGCAGCCAGCGACGACCAAGACAGTGCTGGTGGAGGTTGTTGCAGAAGGGGTTGCCGCTGCTGATGAGGTGCAAGATTGTTGCAAGTGGGGCAGGAGGCTACGCAGTCCCGGATGTACGTGGCCATTCCGGGCCAGTAGAACAGATCCCGGGCGCGTGCCAGCGTGGAGTCAGCTCCTGGGTGACCGCTGTGTACCTCTTTGAAGTATTCGTCTTGTATTCGCGGACCAAGAAGTACGGCTGCACCTCAGTGGGCGTGTTGGATTGTTTGTCTGGCCAGCCTGTTTTGATGATGGACGAGAGGGCTTGAAGCGTATCATCCTTAGCAGTGTGCGCGGCCAGGGTGCGCAGTTGCTTGCTGAAGATTAGACCGACACCGAGAACCGTGAAATTCTCCCGTTCGTGTGGGTGTTGTTCGCAAGATGTTCGAGGGGCACGAGAGAGTGTGTCAGCAACATGCATGTCCTTGCCCTTTTTGTAGGTAATAGAGAAGTCGTACCGCTGCAGCTGCATCATCATGCGCTGCAAACGAGCTGGTGCGGCGTGGATAGGCTTGTTCAAGATTGTCACCAGTGGTTGGTGGTCCGTCTCAACCATGAACGTGTTGCCATAGACGAAGTCGTGGAATTTGGAGCAGGCAAAGACGACCACCAGCAGTTCCTTTTCGATTTGCGCGTAGTGCTGCTCCGTGTCGGTCATGGTGCGAGAGGCATACGCGACGGGTAGTAGGGTACCATCATCAGACGGTTGCAGGCAGGCTGCGCCGAGCCCGAATTTCGAGGCATCGCAGGTGATCACCACCGGACGTTTCAGGTCGAAAAATGTCAGGGTCGGTGCACTGGTCAGTTTTGATTTCAGAACATCGAAGGCATCCTGATGTTGCTGGAACCATGACCATGCAGTGTCCTTTTTTGTCAGCTGCCGCAATGTGGAGCTTAATTCGCTGAGGTTAGGTATGAACTTTCCGAGATAGTTTACCATGCCCAGGAAACGTTGCAGGCCTTTTACGTCAGTGGGTGCAGGCATTTCTGTGATGGCAGAAGTCTTCTTCGGATCCGGTTTGAGGCCGTCAGGGGTGAAGATGTGGCCGACATAGGAGACCACTGGAACCCTGAACTTGCACTTGTCAGGATTGAGCTTGCGGTTGATCTTGACAGCACGCTCCAAAATGAGCCTGAGATTGTGGTCATGTTCCGCCGCGTCTTTGCCATAGACAAGAATATCATCGACAATAATGGCACAAGGCAGACCCTCGAATAATTGCTCCATAGTTCTTTGGAAGACTTCGCTGGCAGAGTTGATCCCGAATGGCATTCTCAGAAACTTATATCTGCCGAATGGGGTGGCAAATGTGGTAAGGTTTGATGACCTCTTGTCCAGCGGTATCTGCCAGAATGAGTTCTTTGCATCTAGGACGGAAAATAGGGTGGCCGTTCCGATCTTTGCTGCAACATCCTCTACTGTCTTCATGGGATGGTGCGGGCGCTTAATGGCAGTGTTCAGGTCTTTTGGATTAATGCACAGGCGGATTTCATCCTTTCCCTTCTTGACTGTGGCAATCATGGTTGAGACCCAGTCGGTGGGGTCGCTGACTGCTTCAATTACGCCTTTGAAGACCATGTCCTTTAGCATAGAGTGAACCCTGTCAGTCATGGCAAATGACAATCTGTGCGGGTTTCGGACTAGGGTGTCACATCGGGGTCAATAGTAATCTTGTAGAACACAGGCAACTTGCCTAGGTTGTTGTCGAAAAGACCAGGGAAGTCATTCAGTGGATCAAAGGAAACTTGCAGTTTGTGGACAGTTTTATCAAAGGAAATCAGCCCCAGTTCCTGACAGGCACGATTGCCAAGCAGGGTAACCGAATTAAAGTCCAACACATGGAAAGTCAATTCCCTAGTTGTTTTCTTCAGTACACATTTCAAGTTGGTTTTGCCCAGAGGAACTAGCACCTCCCCACCAAAAGCATGTAAAGTGGACGCGTCCTTGACAAGTGGCTCGTTAGCCCTGATCCTGTTAAAAAGGTTGATTGACATTGTGTTCACTTTCGCCCCCGTATCCAGTTTCGCGCCAAAAGCAACATTGTTTACAGATATCGTCACTGTAGGATCAGAGTTCTTGGCAGCAGCATGCTGTAACATGTAAACAGTAGGGTCGTCTTGCGAGTCAAATGGAATATATTCGGGGGCGGCTTCGAGCTGGAAATGGGGAGTCAGTATGTTACTGTCTCGTTGCAAAAAATTGAGATTAGACTTGGGACTGGGCGCATTCTTTCCTCGGGCCCTGATAGCAGCCCGACAGGCTGAGGCAAAGTGATTTAGCTTTTTGCAGTAATTACAAGCCTTCCCGAGGGCGGGGCAGGTGGATTGCCTGTTGTGTAGATAGCCGCAGTTATGACATTTCTGTGGAGGAACGCTGAGAGCTGCCTGGCTAGCTTGGATCTTAGATCGGCTGTTATCTGTGTATGTCCGCTGCCTAGTGAGGCCCGTCAGATTGATGGTATTGCTTTCATGTGGAATGTCTATAGGATCAACAAGTTCAGCCGTTCTGCATGCATGCGCCGCGTCATCTAGCGATAACTCTGGCCGTCTCAAGAGCTCTGATCTGAGCTTTTGATCGGTGATACCATTCACTAAAATATTCCTCGTTAACTGATCAGTCAACTGATCCACTGGCATTTCCTGAAATCGACTACGTTGGGCTAGATACATTAAAGAAGAAATAAATGAGTCCACTCGTTCCCCGGGAAGTTGACGACGAGAGAAAAACCTTGCCCTGTCCAAAATGTGATTTGAGGGCAGGTCACAGATCTGAGCCAGTTTACGCAGCAAAACATTAGGGTCAGTGGGAGACTCCGCCGGTGTAATTACCTGGTCATTAGCATCACGGATAGCCGGAGCATAACGGAATGTTCTGGATCGACGAAGGGCACCAGGTCCCGCAAGGTTGAGCAGGAGAGAGGCATTAACAGCATCTGGTTCATTTTGGTGTACAATGTTCATGTAGTGCTGGTAATCAATTTCAAACGTGGCCCAGCGTTCGCTGATATCGGCATCAAAGACAAGAGGCTCAGGCTTCCGACAAGAAGTAGCCATCGTAAAGTAAAGCAAAACTCACAAAAGATAAAATAAAAAACCATTATACAAGAGGAGTGGGTAGGACCACTTCTGACGCCATGTAAATCACTTCAAAGCATATAAGATTTACACACATCTTTAATCAGCACATTAACTTGGCAGCATTACAGAGCGAGGTGTTGTCAGTTCATCCTGGCTGCTTCAACTAACGGTGCTAGGAATGGGCGTTAGTATAAATGTTATAATGGGGTGGAGTTAGTGATGCTGGCTAAGTGTGATTGATTCACATGCATCATCAATCTACAGTATCCCTGAGCAGCGCCAGGCTGCCTGGAGAATTTTCCGCCAGGTACAGCACAGGTTTGGTCCAAGTGGATCCACATTTAGCAGCGAGATGGATCTTCAATTCCAAACATCATTCATCTCCCCCTTCTGCTTGTAGATTAGGATGATGCTACCCCACCTAATAGAGTCTGACATGCTGCCAGCTAGAAACATAGCACTGTACACTTTCAGCAAGTCCGGGCTCACCCAGTCCCACAGAGCCAAGTAACAACTCCGCCAGTAACCAATCGCTTCCCGGAATTTTATTAGAGTCAAAGGAACATCGTGCTGGTCAGCTCCTCCAGGGTCAGTGGCTGGTCCAGACACATCCACTTGCTGTCCACCAAGACCTCCATGAATGAGGACAAGAAGTTCTAGGAGACTGTACTGTTTGTGGCCTTTCTATCTTACTGACCAGCATAGAAGGATCTGCAGAACCTCAATATGTTTGGGTATTCAAATTACAAGAAAATATAAAGCATTATTCAACGCTAATTTTAAACCTTTATTAAATAAACTCAATACGTTGATTAAATTTTGGAAAACACTTCCTTTATCATTAATAGGTGGAATAAACGCTATAAAAATTATTTTTCTACCACAATTATTATACCTATTTCAATCTATACCATTATATATACCAAAATATATATTTTTTAAATTAGACTCTAATATTACTAATTTTATTTGGGATTATAGAACACACAGAATTAAAAAAAAACACTTATGTAAACCAAAGGATGTCGGGGGACTTTCACTCCCGAATTTTTTGTATTACTATTGGGCAGTGCATATTAAGAATATAATTTACTGGTTGGACAGTTCTACCCAACAGACAGAATGGATAAGAATGGAGAAAGAGGATTGTTTTCCTTGTAATATAGGAACGATCCTCTTCTCCCTGAAAAAACTGAACAACACAATATATAAGAAGAACCCAATTATACACGATACAATAAGAATTTGGAAACAAATAAAATTATCTCTAAAATTAAGAAATTTATCATTGTTAATGCCAATAGCGAATAATCCTTTATTTAAACCATCTCTTATTGATAAAACATATAACCAATGGGAAAGAATGGGAATTAAAAGGATCGGTGATATGTATGAAATGGGAAATCTATTATCATTCCAACAATTACAATTAAAATTTAAACTGAAAAATAACCAATATTTTAAATATCTTCAGATTTGCGATTTCATGAAGAAATACATACAAGGATATCAAAAAACAACTTTTGATTTACTGGAAGAAGCAATGAATATTAAGGCTGACTCACAGAAATTAATATCATATTTATATAATAGTATTTTAAATATAGACCTACCATCGACAGAGGTACTTAGAGAAGAGTGGGAACGGGAATTAATGATAAAAATTACAAAGGTTACATGGGAAAAGTATTTGATATATATACACAAATGTTCGATTAATGCAAGACTTAATTTAATTCAATTTAAAATTTTACATAGATTATATTTTTCAAAAACTAGATAGAATACATTTTATCCAAATATATCCCCCATTTGTGTTAAATGTCTATCCCAAAACGCAACTATAACACACTCTTTCATTTCCTGCATAAAACTTTATAAATTTTGAAGTGTTTTTTTTGAAATATTTACAAAATTATTCAAGATAAGAATGGAACCTAATAGTGAAATTATTATATTTGGAGTAATGGAAGATGGGAATAAATTGAACTCATCTCAAAATTTATTTTTTAATTATGGTTTAATAATATCAAAAAAACGAATACTTAAATTCTGGAAAAATACACCAATACCAACGCTTAAAATGTGGATTTCAAGTATGTTGGACACCGCACATCTTGAGGAAATGCGATTCCTCCTAATAGATAAATCAGTCCAATTCTTAACGAGTTGGTCTCCATTTGTCGTATTTTTGGAATCATATGGTGCAACACAATTGTAGAAACTAACTGTTCCAGGACTGGGTGAGGGATGGTCAAGATTAAAAATAATGATCTCCTTACTTTTCTTTTTTATTTTCTACTCTCTTTTTTCTATTTTCTTTTCTTCAATTTTCTTCATTCACTCTTTTTTTTCTTCTTTTTCACACACTATATACCTCACGTTTTCTATCTTTTACTATCTACTTTCTTTTTCTTATTCTTCTTTATTATAATAAAAAGAATAAGAAGCTGTACATAAAATGTATTATGTCATTATATATTAGGCACTTTGGTGCCATATGATTGTACTTCTAATAAAATAAAAATATTTAAAACAAAATATATATATATATATATATATATATGTTTCTCTGCGAGGATGTTGTCGAGCCGTCTTCTTGAGTCACAGAACTCCCCCTGTGAACCTTATGGAAGAAGCATGAGTATGTCTCATCCTGCTCCACATTGCGGACTCTGGATCGGAAGATGATCTTGGAGGATACTGAGGAAAACAGCTGGGCTAGCCACCCTCACCTCTCAAAGTTCTTCGCTCACATCCACCCCCTTTGATTGCAGAAGGAGGTGTTGTTGAAAATCTGCTGCAGTTGGCACAATTACCACTGACTGTCTTGCTCTCTGAACACCTTTGAGGAAGAGGAACCTCTTGTGTTCTCCTTGGTTGCTTCCCACCAATGTGTCGGGGAGTCAAGAGTCAAGAGTGTTTTATTGTCATATGTCCCGGATGGAATAATGAAATTCTTACTTGCTGCAGCACAACAGAATATGTGAATATGTAAACATAGTACATAACAGGGGAAGAGGGGGAAAAAAAAGAAGTTCAATAAATAACAAATATAGTGCAATAATAATATACTTTTGCAGTTCAGAGCTCAGAGCTTATTCGTTGTTGTGTTTAATAGCCTGATAGGCTGTAGGGAAGAAGCTGTTCCTGAACCTGGATGTTACAGTTTCCAGGCTCCTGTGCCTTCTTCCTGATGGTAATAGTGAAATGAGTGTGTGGCCAGGATGTTGTGGGTCTTTGATGATTTTGGCTGCCTTTTTGAGGCAGCGACTACAATAGATCCCTTCGACGGTGGGGATGTCAAAGCCGGTGATGGACTGGGCAGTGGTCACAATTTTTGTAGTATTTTTCGCTCCTGGACGTTCTAGTTGTCGAACCAGGCCATGATGCAACCTGTCCGAATGCTCTCTATCGTGCACCTGTCGAAGTTTAGGAGAATCCTCTTCGACATGCCAAATCTCCGTAATCTTCTCAGGAAGTAGAGTCGCTGGTGTGCCTTCTTTATAATTGCATCGGTATGCTGGGTCCAGGAATGATCTTCGGAAATATGCACGCCCAGGAATTTGAAGTTATTGACCCTCTCCACCATCGTCCCATTGATGTGAACAGGATTGTGGGTCCTCATCCTTCCCCTACCAAAGTCCACAATAGTTCCTTGGTCATACTGATGTTGAGAGCCAGGTTGTTGTGCTGGCACCATTTGGTTAATCGGTCGATCTCACTTCTATACTCTGACTCATCCCCATCGGTGATTCGTCCAACAACAGTGGTGTCGTCGGCGAACTTGATGATGGAGTTCGCACTATGTCCGGCTACACAGTCATGAGTATAGAGTGAGTAGAGCAGGGGGCTGAACATGCAGCCTTGAGGTGCTTCCGTACTGATTATCACTGAGGATGATAGACAAAAATGCTGGAGAAACTCAGCGGGTGAGGCAGCATCTATGGAGCGAAGGAAATAGGTGACATTTCAGGTCGAGACCCTTCTTCAGACTGATGTGGGGGTGGAGGCGGGAAGTAGAAAGGAAGAGGCGGAGACAGTGGGCTGTGGGAGAGCTTGGAAGGAGACTGGAAAGAAGGAGAAAGCAGGGACTACCTGAAATTGGAGAAGTCAATGTTCATACCGCTGGGGTGTAAACTACCCAAGCAAAATATGAGGTGCTGCTCCTCCAATTTACGGTGAGCCTCACTCTGGCCATGGAGGAGGCCCAGGACACAAAGGTCGGATTTGGAATGGGAGGGGGAATTGAAGTGTTGAGCCATCGGGAGATCAGGTTGGTTATTGCGAACTGAGCGGAGATGTTGGGCGAAGCGATCGCCAAGCCTACGCTTGGTCTCACCAATGTAGTGCAGTTGACACCTAGAGCAGCGGATGCAATAGATGAGGTTGGAGGAGGTGCAGGTGAACCTCTGCCACACCTGGAAAGACTGCTTGGGTTCTTGGATGGAGTCAAGGGGGGAGAAAAAGGGACAAGTGTAGCATTCCCTGCGGTTGCAAGGGAAAGTGCCAGGAGAGGGGGTGGTTTGGATGGGAAGGGGTGAATTGACTAGGGAGTTACGGAGGGAGCAGTCTCTGCGGAAAGCCGAAAGGGGAGGAGATGCGAAGATGTGGCCAGTGATGGGATCCCGTTGGAGGTGGCAAAAATGTCGGAGGATTATTTGTTGTATGTGACGGCTGGTAGGGTGGAAGGTGAGGACAAGGGGGACTCTGCCCATGTTACAAGTGGGGGGATGGGGAGTGAGAGCAGAGTTACGGGGTATAGAAGATACCCTGGTGAGAGCCTCATCTATAGTAGAAGAGGGGAACCCACGTACCCTAAAGAATGAGGACATCTCCGATGCCCTGGTTTGGAACACCTCATCCTGGGTGCAGATGCGGCGTAGACGGAGGAATTGGGAGTAGGGGAGGAATCCTTACAGGAAGCAGGGTGGGAAGAAGTGTAGTCCAGATAGCAATGGGAGTCAGTGGGTTTATAGTAGATGTCGGTCAGTAGTCTGTCACCTGCGATGGAGATAATGAGGTCGAGAAACGGTAGGAAGATGTCGGAAATTGTCCAGGTGTATTTGAGTGCCGGATGGAAGTTAGTGGTGAAATGGATGAAGTCAGTGAGTTCTGTATGGGTGCAGGAGATAGCACCAATGCAGTCATCGATGTAGCGGAGGTAGAGTTCGACGTACCCTACAAAGAGGCAGGTATAGCTTGGGCCCATGCGTGTGCCCATAGCTACGCCTTGGATTTGTAGGAAATGGGAGGAGTCAAACAAAAAGTTGTTAAAGGTAAGGACCAGCTCCGCTAGGCAGAGGAGAGTATCAGTAGATGGGGATTGGTTGGTTCTGCGATCGAGGAAGAAACGGAGAGATTTGAGACCCTCCTGGTGCGGGATGGAGGTGTAGAGTGACTGGACATCCATGGTGAAGTTGAGGGAGTGGGGTGTTAGAAAACGGAAGTCATGGAGGGGACGAAGAGCGTGTGAGGTGTCTTGAACATAGGTAGGGAGGGATTTAACCAGGAGGGATAGGATGGAGTCGAGGTATGTGGAAATAAGTTCGGTGGGGCACGAACAAGCAGAAACAATGGGTCTGCCAGGACAGTCAGGTTTGTGGATTTGGGGAGATGGTAAAATCGGGCCGTGCGGGGCTGGGGAACTATGAGGTTGGAGGCTTGGGAGGGCAGGGAGCCGGTAGTGATGAAGCCAGTGATAGTGTTAGAGATAGTGGCCTGGTGCTCGGCTGTGGGGTCATGGTCCAAGGATAAGTAGGAGGAGGTGTCTGAGAGTTGGCGCTTGGCCTCAGACTTGTAGAGATCAGCGCGCCAGACTACCACGGCACCTCCCTTGTCGGCAGGTTTGATCACCCAGTCTGGGTTGTTGCAGAGTGAGTGGAGGGCTGTACGTTCAGGGGGGGAGAGGTTAGAGTGAGAAAGGGGAGTGGAGAAGTTGAGGCGGTTGAAGTGTTTCTGCCAATTCGAACAGACTGTGGTCTGTGGGTGAGGAGGACTCTCTCGAACTTCTACAGCTGCACAGTAGAGAGCATGATGACCGGTTGCATCATTGCTTGGTTCGGCAACTTGAGCGCCCAGGAGCGGAAAAGACTGCAAAAAGTTGCAAGCACTGCCCAGTCCATCATCAGCTCTGACCTCCCTACCATCGAGGGGATCTATCGCAGTCGCTGCCTCAAAAAGGCTGCTAGCATCATCAACGACGCACTCCATCCTGGCCACTCATTCATCTCCCCGCTGCCTTCAGGTAGAAGGTACAGGAGCCTGAAATCTGCAACATCCAGGTTCAGGAATAGCTACTTCCCCACAGCCATTAAACTCAACTCAAACAAAACTCTGATCATTAATAGCCCATTGCACTGTATCTGTTTATTTATGTGTGTATATATATATTCATTGGTATATGGTCACACTGATCAGTTCTGTTCTGTATTTATTTATGCCTACTATATTCTGTTGTGCTGAAGCAAAGCAAGAATTTCATTGTCCTATCTGGGACACATGACAATAAACTCTCTTGAATCTTGAATCTCTTGAATCTGTGGGTGAGGAAGTCGACAATCCAATTGCAGAGGGATGCGCAGAGACCCAATTCCGTGAGCTTGGTAACCAGCTTGGAAGGGATGATGGTATTAAATGCCGATGGTATTAAATGTAATCTATAAACAACAGCTTGATGTAAGTGTTTTTATTGTCTAAGTGGTCCAATGCGGAGTGGAGAGCCAATGAAATTGCATCCTCCGTTGACCTGTATGTGAACTGTAGTGGATCGAAGTTCCTGTCGAGGTAGGAGTTGATGTGCACCATAACCAACCTCTCAAAGCACTTCATCACCACAGACTTTAGTGCCACTGATCGATAGTCATTGAGGCACATCACCTTACTCTTCTTGGGCACCGTTATTATTGAAGCCCTCTTATAGCAGGTGGGAACCTCAGCCCTCCGAAGTGAGAGGTTGAAAATGTCTGCAAAAACTCCCGCCAGTTAGTCTGCGCAGGTCCTGAGAACTCGACCGGGTATACCATCAGGTCCAGGCGCTTTCCGAGGGTTCACCCCCCGCTGAAGGATCTTCTTACGTCGGCCTCTGTGACTGTGACTGTAATACCGTCAGGGCGAATGGAGGCTTGGGAAGGCACGTCAATGTTCTCCCTATCGAACAGTGCGTAGAACGCCGTGAGCTCGTCAGGGAGTGATGCTTCGCTGTCGTTTGAGCTGCCTCCTGATTTCGCATTGTAGGAGGTGATGGCATTCAAGCCCTGCCACAATTGCCGAACATTCGTCTCATCCTCCAGCTTGGATCAGGTCCTTTTTTGGCCTTTTTTAAGGCCTTACCAAGGTCGTATTTGGACTTCTTATAGACCTCTGCATCGCCAGACCTGAATGCCCGGGATCTGGTCTTCAGAAGAATGTGGATCTCGGTTCGTCCAAGGCTTCTGGTTAGGAAACACTCGGAAGGTTTTTGTTGGAACGCAGTCCTCCACATATTTCCTTATGAAGTCTGTAACCACGGTGCCGTATTCATTCAGGTCCGTTGCCGAGGGAGGGATTTAACCAGGAGGGATAGGATGGAGTCGAGGTATGTGGAAATAAGTTCGGTGGGGCACGAACAGGCAGAAACAATGGGTCTGCCAGGACAGTCAGATTTGTGGATTTGGGGAGATGGTATAATCGGGCCGTGCGGGGCTGGGGAATGATGAGGTTGGAGGCTTGGGAGGGCAGGGAGCCGGAAGTGATGAAGCCAGTGATAGTGTTAGAGATAGTGGCCTGGTGCTCGGCTGTGGGGTCATGGTCCAAGGATAAGTAGGAGGAGGTGTCTGAGAGTTGGCGCGTGGCCTCAGACTTGTAGAGATCAGCGCGCCAGACTACCACGGCACCTCCCTTGTCGGCAGGTTTGATCACCCAGTCTGGGTTGTTGCAGAGTGAGTGAAGGGCTGTACGTTCAGGGGGGGAGAGGTTAGAGTGAGAAAGGGGTGTGGAGAAGTTGAGGCGGATGAAGTGTTTCTGCCAATTCGAACAGACTGTGGTCTGTGGGTGAGGTGGACTCTCTCGAACTTCTACAATTGCACAGTAGAGAGCATTGCCGAGTCTTTGATCATTGCCCAGTCTACAAACTCCAAGCAGTCCTGGAGTTGTTCCTCTGCCTCCCCCGGTCAAAGAGGAGCTTCACAGTTCTCCAACCTGCATAGTCCCTCTTTAGCTCCTCAATGTTCTCTGGGGTCAGCAGCTTCACATTTCACTTCCACGTCCCTCTGCCTGCCTTTCCGGTCTTCCTGTAGGTGACAGGAAGCCTGAAGGAGGCAGTGGTCGGGGAAGAGCATCAGCGTGACATCAGTGTGTCTGACCATGACAGCGTTCAATATGAAGGCGAAGTCTATCCGCGACCAGGCTGAACCATCCGGTCTCGACCAGGTGAATTACGGCTGAGATCCACTTGCAGGGTAGCCCACAGCTTTACATCCTTGATTCCACCAGGAGCTTGGAGGTGCTGTCCAGTCTGTTGGCGGCACTGCCGGATCGTCCAGCCGCACTGATGATGCAGTTGAAGTCTCCGACCCAGAGTCACCGGCCGGGACATCGCCAGCAGCGGTGGTAGCTGCTGCAGGATGGCCAGCTGCTTACTCCACACGGGCGAGATGTACATCATTGATCAGCCAGAGCGGAGAGTCATGGTACATTACGTTCATCACAAGGAGACGCTCTCACCCCCCCAACCACTTCCTTAACGTCAGTGATCGAGATGTACCCTCCCTGCAGCTGTTCTTTTTCTTTTGTATAATTTATGTATAATACTCTGTGATGTTGCTGCAAACAAACTTATCATTATACCTGTACCTCACTGTACCTGTACAAATGACAAGATTTGACTTGGAATTAAGCAGAATTACTTATGTTTTTAATGAAGCTCACCCTGGCATCCGATACAGTCAAGGTGTTGATCAAACTGGTTCTGAGAACATTGGAAAGATGTAGAATCAAATGTTAATGATTAGAGTTTGTGTACAATATATAAGATGATGTTTATTTTCTACAACATCAGAGAATTCTTTATCTCTTGTATATTTACACCACGTTGTTGGTAATCTTATAAGAAACCTTGATTACTTTGAATAACAGCAACTTACGTAAGCAATCCAAACCACAGTATTCTACAGTTGTGTGGGGATTTCATCAGCATGTGATACAAGTGGACAACAACCAGCTACTTATTTTCTAAAATTATTCTCTGATAGTAGAGTTTTTTTAGTTTTAGAGATACAGCGCGGAAACATGCCCTTTGGCCCATCAAGTCCGCACCAACCAGTAATCTCCGCATACTTACACTATCTTGCACACACTAGGGACAATTTTACATTTATACATTTATACCAAGCCAATTAAGCTATAAACCTGTATGTCTATGGAGTGTGGGAGGAAACCGAAGATCTCACAGAAAACCCACGCAGGTCACGGGAGAACGTACATACTCCGTACAGACAAGCACCCATAGTCAGGATCGAACCAGGGTATCTGGCGCTGTAAGGCAGTAGCTCTACTGCTGTGCCACTGTGCCGCCCAGGATCAGCATAAAAGCACTGCAAATTTATGGCATGCTGACTTGCAGTCAATTTAAATTGTAAGGGACATGCTGGCGACAAGCTTAATTAAAACTCTTAAGGTTTGGCCAGGAATGCAATTAGAATAATATTCTCTTTAATCAATGTTTTAGTTTGCCTGAAGCAGACTCTCATTGCACAAGGTGAACAATTTAACATGGTACAATTTGGGTGCTTGAAGCTTCATAAACATTCCTGCCAACAATGAACCTTTACATTAACAGAAGCTCCTAATTACATCTGGGGTCTCTTTTACTTCTCTGAGTTGAAAGAATTAGCAAGTGCAATGTTGTCCATTAGAAACTGCTGACTCACCACAGATGTAACTGTGGCAGTATTGCTTGTATTCTCACATACACATGCAATGCAGTAAAATATGCTTCAGATGCAGATTTAAAAACAAAGGCTAATAAAAGATTACTTAATTAAAAAGATTAAAAAACACTACTTTTTATTTAATTTTACAAATACTGTTATTGCTCAAGAAAGTAAAAAAATGTACTAAAGAGTTTTGCTAATATGCATTGAAATCACTTGATGTACATTAGTGCCTGTAACATCATTTACCTGGTAATAATATAACTGTTTGCCTAAATTCTGAATCAAGCATATGCAGCTCGAGGCTATCCAAACAGCTAATCGTGTTTTTGTGATTATATTAAAAGCATGCGATAACCAGTCCTGAGCCATGGTATATGAAGACATGAGAGAGTTTTACTCCATGTACCTGGAGGCAAAACACTACAAACGACGAGAGTAGATGTGTTTGTAGATAAATACAAACCCCCCCCCCAAAAATGGCCTTCATAAAATGAGTTTCATGTAATTCTTACTAACTAAAAAAACATAACAATGATTTGCAGACAAACAAGTCGCCTGCCACTGAAAGAAGATTTAGTTTAGTTTAGTGATACAGCATGGAAACAGGTCCTTTGGCCCACTGAGACCGCGTCGACCAGCAATCACCCGTACACTAGTTCCATCCTATAAACTAGGGACATTTTACAGAAGCCAATTAACCTACAAACCTTTGGAATGTGGGAGGAAGCCGGAGGACATCTGGAGAAAACTCATGCAATCACAGGGAGAACATACAAACTCCATACAGATAACACCCATAGTCAGAATCGAACTTGGGTCTCTGGCACTGTAAGGCAACAACTCTACCACTGCGCCACTTGCCACCATTTCTGGGGCAACATTTGTTCTTAGAGCAAGGCTGAGGAGTGGATTCTGTGAATTATCTGTAACTCCTAACAACCCTTACTATTTTACTGGTTGACATCATCTGCATGTGATGTTTTATAACTACAATTATCAGATTAAACAAATGGTGTGTCTTAATGAGGTCAACATTGGCAATATTGTTTCCCTTAGTCAGGTCACAGTCTTAAATTATGTCAACATAGCCCCTATTGATTTTCTTAATCAGGAGGATCAAAGTTGTAGAGTCATAGAATCATAGAGAGTGGAAACGGGCCCTTCGGCCTATTCGACCACGTCGACCAAGATGCTTCATCTAAGTTAGTCCCATTAACCTGCATTTGGTCGCCATCCCTCTAAACCTTTCCTATCCCTGTACCTATCCAAGTGTCTTTTAAATACTGTTATTATACCTGCCTCAACTACTTTCTCTGACAGCTCATTTCATATACCCACCACCCTTTGAATGAAAAAGCTATCCTTCAGGTTCCTATTAAATCTTTTCCCTCTCACCTTAAACCTGTGTCCTCTGGTTCTTGATTCCCCTACCATGGGCAAAAGACTGTGCATAATGTTAAAGTCATCATGTAGCAATGTTACAAAATTTTGAGATTTAAAAAATAAAGTCTGCAATTTATCCCATCAGATAAAGCATAAAAAGAAGTTTAATTTGACACTTAATTCACTTTCATATCTTCACTATTAAAAAAGTTATGGCCATTATCATACTCAGAAATTAGCATCTAGTTCCCTATTGCTTTTCCATTGACTTAACACAAAAGCTGTGATCGAGGACAGTTAAAAGCCCATAACTTTCTTAAAAATTATGGTAACTGAAAGAAATTTTCAGGTATTATAGATTGAAGCATTCTGAAACAAATATGAAACAATCTTACTTCGAAGACATGAAAGTAAAGCATATAATTAGTTAGTTACCTAATTGTAGCTAATTACAAAATTCAATTACTAGATCTAAACATCTATCAATTTCTTAAGAATAGATTAACATTTTTAAATAGCCTAAGTGTCCAAATAACATTCACACAATAATTCACAATATAACATAATTTTTAAATCTAATTTTCATGAATTTACAGGCCAAATGGAAGGAATTGAATGTTTAATACCTGTAAATTAATGGGGATTTAATTCATCTTGCGAGTGAGAATTACTGGAACGCGATCTTTTGGAACGTTCATTTGCGGTGAATTTAACCCCGTATTGGCATGAAAAATACTGCCGTTAATTCGTGGAATAAAATCACCGTGTCGCATGACAAAATGTGAATTAAAGGCTTCTTAAGAAGCACTTTTATACATTTAAAGAAAGCACTTTTGTTTACCTGTCCATTGTGTGAAATCCGTCCCCGTTATTGGCGTTGACGCTTCAGGAGCTGCTTTTAAAATGACTCTAGCGCTGACATTGACGATTTAATTTAAAAAAAAAATTCACAAATCGCCGGTAGGAACGATTTTGTCAGCGAAGTTTTGTACTCCAACAAAATATTTCCAGGACAAGGGAGAAACCCGCGTTTTAACCCCGCCCCCCCCTTAAAGGCGCCAAAATCGCGCACACGGCCAGTGGCAGAATTACAGCGCGACTGAAGGTAAGTTTTGTAACATACCTACATCATGGTTAGTATTGTTTCTTTTGATCATGTCAAGAGGATGGGCAAAGTGCATTAGTTCGAAATTTAATCAACATTAAGCATCATGAACTTTCTGCTGTTCTAAAAAGCTGAGGTTAGCATTGAGTTTTTTGGGCCTGGACAGTGAATATTCATTATAATAAAATTCTGGTCTTAGGCTCAAATATTTGAGTTTGTAATTGAGTTTGGTACCTTCTGAGCAAATCTAATAATCAACAAATAAAACAATTAAATTATCCATGCTATTCATTTGTGCCCCTTTTTCAATAATGTTCTTGAAACATGCGTAAATCTGAATTTCCAAATATTACAATTTTTTATGCGTCATACATCTCCAACTCTTTACCACTGCCCGGAAACAGAAAAGTTAAGTGCACCATATTAGAGGTTTTTTATAAGACCCTGATACTGCTAATTAAGTATTCATGTGGGAAATTCCAAATAATGGAGACATTTTGCAATTATAGATCACCAGGGAACACATTATCATGTCATCTATCAGTCCCGTTCAGAATTGGAATGAATGCAATAAATTCTACCAAATAACAAGTAGGTTTTGTTTCTGTTAGTAATGGTTGCCACGATATTTTTCCTCATAAGCTGACATCGACTCTGAGGTCAACCATCGCCTGGGTTGTGCAGCGGAGCCTACGCCAGACTCAGGAAAAGAGTCTTTGAAGACCAAGACCTAAAGGCTCAAACAAAACTGCTGGTCTACAGAGCCGTTGTCCTCTCCACCCTGTTGTATGGAGCCGAGTCATGGACCACCTACAGCAGGCACCCGAGACTCCTGGAACAATACCATCAAAGATCCTTATGAAAGATTCTGAGGATCAGCTGGGAGGACAAACACACCAACATCAGCATTTTGGAGGAAGCCAACATGACCAGCATCACCAGCACAATGATGCAGCACCAACTTCGATGGACTGGCCATGTCATCCGCATGTCCAACACATGTCTCCCTAAACAAATCCTGTACTCTCACCTGAAGGAAGGTCGGCGAGCCCCCGGCGGGCCAAAGAAACGCTTCAAGGACAACATCAAGAACAGTCTGAAGAAATTCCACATCACATCAAGCAACTAGGGGCACATTGCACTGGACAGGCGCTCCTGGAGGAAATCAGTGCAGGAAGGAGCTGCAATTCACAAAATGGAACTACGCCGTGTCGCAGAGACAAAGAGACAGCACCGTAAGATGAGAGAGAAGGGGGCTCGACAACTACCAACCACCGCCAGTCTCCACTGCCCACGTTGCACCAAGGTGTGTGGATCGCGGATAGCAGATCGGCCTCTGCAGACATCTGCAGACCCACAAGTAGACGACCCTATGGAGAGGACAGTCATACTCGTTTCGAGTGACCTCTGATGACTGTCAGGTTAAGAATAGGGCAAATTGACAATGATGATAAACACCTATAAAACTCTCAGGATACATTTGTTTATGAATAAGAGAATCTGAAGAAGAAGAATGTCATGGCAAGGTCTAATGTCTGTGGAGACTGAGTCCCTCCAGGGAGGTAATGCTAACAGTGTTGGATGACATAAGGATCACATCTGTGACCACTTCTGTTCTAAATGTAGTTGCTAAAATCAGCGATCAGAGTTCAAATCTAATGGATGAGGGATAATTGCAGGGAGCTGTTAATAGATGAGATTCCAATTGGATCCAATACTACTTCTCAACCTAACATTAAATTAAATCATAATTCAGTCACTATTCACAATCTTCCATTATAGCGAATTTGTTAATTAATCTCAGTGCAGTACTTATCACTAATTCTAGCACACAATTTATCCACCTTCAGACCTTTCATCTTCCCAGGCACCTCCTTAGTAATAGCCATTCCACTAACTTCCACCTCTCTTGAATTTTCGGCAAGTTGCTGGTGTTTTCCACAGTGAAGACTGATGCAAAATCTCATTAAATTCATCTGCCATTTCTTTATTCCCCATTATTACTTCCCCAGCATAATTTCCCAGTGGTTCAATGTCCACACTTGCCTCTTTCTTACTCTTTATATATCTGAGGAAACTATTGCTATTCTCTTTTACATTATTGGCTAGCTTACTCTCAATTTTCAACTTTTCTCCCTATATTGCCTTTTTGGTTACCTACTGTTGTCTTTTAAGACTTCCCAATCGTCTAGCTTCCCACTAATCTCTGCAATGTTATATGCCTTTTCTTTTACTTTTATGCCGTCCTTGACTTTCCTTGTCAGCCACGATCACCTCATTCTCTGCCATCTTGTAAGTAAGATTTAACCTGAACAACCAACGGAAACTTCTAGAAGGTCACCTGACCTCAGTCACTCATTTGGACGAGGGAATTGAATGCAACATCTCCAAGTTGCGGATGACACGAAGCTGGGGGGCAGTGTTAGCTGTGAGGAGGATGCTAGGAGGCTGCAAGGTGACTTGGATAGGCTGGGTGAGTGGGCAAATGCATGGCAGATGCAGTATAATGTGGATAAATGTGAGGTTATCCACTTTGGGGGCAAAAACAGGAAAGTAGACTATTATCTAAATGGTGGCCGATTAAGAAAAAGGGAGATGCAACGAGACCTGGGTGTCATGGTACACCAGTCATTGAAAGTAGGCATGCAGGTGCAGCAGGCAGTGAAGAAAGCGAATGGTTTGTTAGCATTCATAGCAAAAGGGTTTGAGTATAGGAGCAGGGAGGTTCTACTGCAGTTGTACAGGGTCTTGGTGAGACCACACCTGGAGTATTGCGTACAGATTTGGTCTCCAAATCTGAGGAAAGACATTCTTGTCATAGAGGGAGTACAGAGAAGGTTCACCAGACTGATTCCTGGGATGTCAGGATTTTCATATGAAGAAAGACTGGATAGACTTGGCTTGTACTCGCTAGAATTTAGAAGATTGAGGGGTTGGACAGGCTAGATGCAGGAAGATTGTTCCCGATGTTGGGGAAGTCCAGGACAAGGGGTCACAGTTTAAGGATAAAGGGGAAATCCTTTAGGACCGAGATGAGAAAAACATTTTTCACACAGAGAGTGGTGAATCTCTGGAACTCTCTGCCACAGAAGGTAGTTGAGGCCAGTTCATTGGGTATATTTAAGAAGGTTAGATGTGGCCCTTGTGGCTAAAGGGATCAGGGGGTATGGAGAGAAGACAGGTACAGGATACTGAGTTGGATGATCAGCCATGATCATAATGGCACTCCTGCACCTATTTTCTATGTTTCTATGTTTCTATGTCACGAGGTACAGGCACATTTGCATATACATCACATCTCCCCCTTCACTTTAATTACAACACATCTCCTCCTTCGACGCTGGGGTCAAAATGATAACTGGAACCTTTACTCAATTTACTGTGGATAAATTACCACAAATAACACAGTGCTCTTCATATTACAGAACTATAAAATAATTGTCCATCAATATTACATAACAAGTCGAGTTCGGGGTTTCGACCATCGCCCACTTCTCGTGCAAGTCCTATTTCCACCTCGTTCTGTGTCGTATTTCTGTTGTGTGTGAGTGTGGCTTGGCACACTTCGAGCCGGTTCCCCCACCACAGAACCTTGTGATGCGGCCTGTGATAGTTCTCTTGAGTCTGGGAGACTGGCTACTTCTGGGAGAGGGGCTCCTCCGTCTGGTTGACTCTCCGTCTCGTCTGGGAGACTAGCTCCTTCTGGGAGAGGGGTTCCTCCTTGTGGGAGAGTGTTCACGCTAGTCTGCTGTGTGTTGCCAGGGCATGGCTCAGCTGCTTCGTGCACAGGTCGTATGTCCTTCCTGTTTCTGCGGAACTCAGTACTGCTCGGTGTAGGGATGACGTAGCTCCGAGGGGCAGGTTTTCTCTTGCAATCCGGCCACGTTGCCACTCGGTTGGTTTGGCATGAAACCACACCTGCTGTTGTTGTTCCAGGCGCGGCAGCGGCTCGGCGCTTGCCTTCTCATTGAAGTATGCTGCCTGTTTTTCTTGCCGGACGGCCAGTTGTGATCCCAGGGGAGGGACACGATGTGGCAGTAAGAGCGATAGAGGCGATGGCAATTTGCTTATTAACAGTCTACTGTTCAGTAACTGTGAGGGGGCATAGCTGCATGTCCCATCAAGGGGGGTGTTGCGATATTCGAGGATGGCGTACATCGGGTCACTGCCGCTGCGTTTGGCTTTCCTCATAATACCTTTTATAGTTTGCACACAGCGCTCTATCTGCCCATTGCTCTGTGGATATATGGGACTTGAGGTGACATGGGCAAATACCCAGTCATCCTGGAACCTGTGAAACTCAGCACAGTCAAATTGTCTCGCGTTGTCTGTCATCACAAAGTCAGGAATGCCATTCCGGGGAAACATGTCCGTCATCTCACGTATCACTGAATGTGACGTCATGTCCGTCAGTTGCGCTATTTCTGGGTACTTGGAGTAATAGTCCACTACAGGCAAATGGTCAACTCCATCCAGATGGAAGATGTCTGCTCCGACCTTAGACCAAGGTCTGCTGGGGATGAAGTGTGGTTGGAGCAGCTCGTTTGCTTGTGCTTTCCTGGTCACCTGGCATATCGAGCAATTTCCCATTGTGTCCTCAATCTGTGCATTCATTCCAGGCCACATAACTAAATTGCGGGCTCGTTGTTTAAGTTTCACTACTCCCAGATGAGATTCATGTAGCGCGTTCAGCATCTGCCTTCGCATGCTTTGGTGGACTACAATTTGGTTTCCCCTCAAGACTAATCCATCGATTTCAACCAGCTCGTCATGGTATGTATGAAACGGAGTCAAGTCCGAGGGCAGATCACGCCTGTTACTAGGCCAACCCTTTCTTATATACTCGCACAACAATGTTAGGGTCCGATCTTTTTTTGTTTCAGCTTTGAACTGAGCAAGGCGCTCGTCTGACATGTGTAGGATGGCTTCTGCAGCATGTATCACATTCAGCAATGCGGTGTGCTCTTCCGCAGGCGTGTTTGCACTGGGCAGCCGGCTCAGGGCGTCGGGGACAAACATTTCACGTCCTGGCTTCCACCATATTTCCAGGTCGTATCGTAGCAGTTGCATTCGCATGCGCTGGAGTCTGGGGCTTAATTTGTGTAGTGGCTTGGCGAGCAAGCCTACTAATGGTTTGTGGTCAGTAAAGATTACTGTGCGCTGACCGACAATGAAGTCATGAAACTTTCTGCATGCGTACAATATGGAGCACAGCTCCTTCTCTATAGTCGCATAGTTGCGCTCAGCCGCGTTCATACGTCGTGAAGCGTAGGCAACAGGTCTCTCGTCTTGCATTAGGACCGCTCCAAATCCGCTGTTGGAGGCGTCTGTGGCAATTGAAACGGGCGCGTTCCCATCATATAGTTTGAGTACGGGTGACGATGTGGCTAGAGACTTCAGCTGGTCTACTGCCTGTCTGTGCTTCTGCTCAAAATGCCACGTTACTCCCTTTTCTGTTAGCTGTCTAAGTGGGGCGGTGATCTCAGAAAGGTTTGGAATAAACTTGGCCATGTATGTCACCATCCCCAAGAACGTTTGCACTTCAGCCTTGTTTGTCGGGTATGGCATTTGTAGCATGTTGCTGACACAGGATGGGCTTGGAGATGGGCCCGTTCGAGTAGGGCTTTCACCCTTGGGTCATGCTGTGCTGCATTCACACCCCAAACGAGAATGTCATCAACGACTATCTCCACCCCTTCTAAATCGCCGAATTCTTCCTGCATCGCCCGCTGCCAGATCTCACTTGCGGATGAGATTCTAAATGGAAGCACTGGGTATCGGTATCTCCCAAAGGGAGTATTAAATGTGGTCAGATGCGAGCTGTCATCGCTCAGTGGAAACTGCCAGTACCCACTTGTAGTGTCAAATTTTGAGAACCATTCTGCCTTCGTTCTCGAACGTCGGCATTGGGAAATGCTTCCTACGAATGGCCGCATTGAGGTCACGTGGGTCAAGGCATATGCAGACTTCGCCATTAGGCTTGCTAACCACAGTCATTGAATTCACCCAATCTGTCGGTTCGCTCATGGGCTTTATGAATCCCAAGCTTTCCATGCGCTCTAAATCGGCTTTGACCTTATCCCTGATCTTACTGGGGATAGTGCGGGGTGGGTTTTGCTTAGGTTGCACGTTCCCTTGCAGCGCTATGGTGTATTCATGTATTTTTAGCCTTCCCAGCCCTTGGAAATACTTGCGGTTTTCCTCAATGATCCTCGCAGTGTATGATGGGCTCGCACTCATGCCACCAACCGCCTCCTTTCGCACAAGAAGCCCTAACTTTTCACACGTTAGTTTCCCAAATATAGTTTCACATTCGCCTCCACTATTTGAAAGACAACCTTATATTCTTTCTTACCTACTTTGACGTTCCCCTTTGCCTGCCCCACAGGCTTCATTGTATATCCAGAGTATGACCTCAGTGTCACGTTCGTGTTCAGTAAGGCAAGACCAGTCTTTCTGAACAAGTGCTCTGGCACGATGTCGACTTGAGCGCCAGAGTCAAGTTTGAACTCAATGTTCACATTGTTGATGCTGCACATCAGCCCCCATTCACGCGTTGACTCAATAACGGCGTCAATCACGGCGTCAATGTAGAATACATCAACGTCGCCGTCCACTGGCTCAGGCAGCGGTGAAGAGTTCATCTGGAAATCGATGTCGCGGACGTCACGGCTCCAGTCCCTGGCCTTTTGTCTGATTAGCCGGTCATGTTGTCGGGGACGTGGGCGGCTATTGGGTATTCTATTTACCGGGCAGTCGGGGGATCTGGAAAGATGTCCAATCTCTCTGCAGGTATAACATCTCATGTACTGAGCAGGGCAGTAGTTGCCTTTATGGCCGCGGTTGCATGACCGGCAGACAGTATCCTTGCCAGAATCACGGATTTCTGTCTGTGGCTGTCTGGGTCGCGAATCCCTGCCTCGGCAACATGGCCGACTTGCACTGTCCCGTTTCACGTCATCCACTGTCTCTTCGGTGTCGATGGCGTTTGGGGCAATCTGCTTCATGTGTTCAGCTGATGCTTCAGCTATCAGACACGTCACTGCATTTTTCCAGTGTTAAATTATCGCATTGTAGAAGTTTCTCCCGGAGCAGCTGGCTGGTGATGCCGCAGACGATTCTGTCTCGCAGCAACGAGTCATGGATAATGCCAAACTAGCAATCATTAGCTAAAGCCTTCACTGCAGTCGGGTAGCTGGAGAAGGTCTCCCCTCGCCGCTGATTAAGTGTATTAAATAAGTATCTTGTGACAGTTAAGTTATTTTTTGGTTCACAGTATGTCTGAAACTTATTCTTCAGCGGTTGTATTTTGTCACTTTCCTCAGGGGTGAACCGAAAGGTCTCATAAAGCTCCTGAGCTGCTGGTCCGGCCACGTGGAGAAATGTTGCACACCAAATCTTTTCAGGCTTACCCATCAGTTCTGTTGCCATCTCGTACAGCTGGAATGCCCTTATCCAGTCCTCATAATTCTTGGCCAAGTTTCCTTGCCATTCTTTTCTTTAGTTTTTTTACTTTGACACCATGTAATGTTTTCTGTAAGGCCCGGTTGTGACAAGCACAATGAATACACGTCCGCCATCTTGTAAGTAAGATTTAATGTGAACAACCCACGGAAACTTCTAGAAGGTCACCTGACCTCAGTCACGAGGCACAGGCACATTTGCATATACATCACAGAATCGTTTTTCTTCTTTTGAATGAAAAGATCCTGCATCTTCCGAATTATTCCTATAAATTCCTGGCACTCCTGTTCTGCCGTCATTCGTGCTAGGGCCCCTTTCCAATTACCTTTAGCCAGCTCCTCCCTCATGCCTCTATTTTCACCTTTGCTGAACAGTAACACTGACACAACCAATTTTATCTTCTCCCTCTCAAATTGCAGGTTGAATTTTATGATATACTAGACCAAGTGCAGACCCGTTGGGTCTGGTCCCCGAAAGTGCTTGACACCCCGGGGTGTTGTTCCCGAACGTGCTTCAGACCCCGGGGTGAAAATCGTGGAAAAAAAGATGGCGTCGTTTTCGGAAAAAATCGGAGAAAATCGGCGAAAAAAAGATGGCGTCGTTTTCGGAGAAAATCGGCGAAAAAAAGATGGCGTCGTTTTCGGAGAAAATCTGAGACAATCGGAGAAAATCACATGGGGGTGGGGGGGGGGGATGGATTTTATTAAAAAACGTGTACATAAACAGGACCGAATTTAATCAGGAGTGGCTATTCGTAAAGATAAATGTCATCTCCTCGGAAATGGTAAAAAATATGGGCCTTTCCGCGCGCTGTGTGGGCCAGGGGCGGTATCAAAGGCGGCGTACAGACGTACAGACGTTCAGACGTACAGACGTACAGACGTACAGACGGACGACAGCCAGAGAGTTTTAAAAGTATACTAGACCAAGTGCAGACCCGTTGAGTCTGGACACTGAACGTGCGTTTGCGGGTGGGGGGGGGGGTGCTGTGGCGTCACAGTAACCACCCCCTTTGCTCCAAAGCACGGTTGCGGGGTGGGAATCTGGCACCCACGAACACACACACTCATAACAACCCTTGATATTATCTAAATTTTTTAATTTTCTTCTTTTATCCCATCTCCACCCTATCCACCCTATCCACTAGAGGGGGGGGGGGCAGAGAGTGAAAATTTAATGTTAGAATTAAAAAAATTTGAAGAGGGTGAGGAGGAGGGTGGAGAGGAAGGGGGGAGAGGAAGGGGGAGAGAGGAAGGGGTGCGAGGAAGGGGGATAGAGAGGAGGGTGTGGAGAGAGTAAGGAGAGGATGTTGGAGATAGGTGAAGTGGGGTGTTTTGAGCTGGTGTTCATGAGTTAAGCTGCGGGCTGTGAAGAGAGAAGGGCAGAGAGAGAGAGAGAGGGGAGAGACAGAGAGACTGGTACACCCAAAAAAGGTGGTGAAATTCAGCGGGTGCAGCAGCATCTATGGAGCGAAGGAAATAGGCAATGTTTGTGGCCGAAACCCATCTTCAGACGTGTTTTGTTATGAAACATTGCCTATTTCCTTTGATCCAAAGATGCTGCTGCACCCGCTGAGTTTATACTTCATTTTTTTGTTTACCTTGCGTTTGGGGGGGGGGGGGGGCTGCGGCTGCGGCATCACACTCACACTAACCACCCCCCAAACACACAGGCGGGGGGAGTGGGGGAGAGGGAGACGGGGTTGGGGAGAGCAGGGGAGGGGGCGAGAAGGAGACGGGGTGGGGAGAGAAGAGGGGAGGGAGGGGAGGGAAGAGGAGGACGGAGGGGAGAGGGGGAGGAGGAAAGGGGAGAGATTGGGGAGGGAGAGGAGATCAGGGTGGGTGAGAGGGAGGGGGAGGAGAGTGGGGAGTGGGAGGAGAGCAGGGAGGGCAGGGAGGGGGGGAGGGGATGAGGGGAAGGGGAGAGGAGTAGGGGGAAGAGAGGGAGAGAGGGAGGGGGAGGGAGAGGGGAACAGTGGGGAGTGATGGGCAGAGGGGTAACGGGGAGTGGTGCAAGAGAGAGGGGAAGGGGGTAGGGGGGAGATGGGGGTGAAGAGGGGTGGTGGAGGGGGAAGAGAGGGTGTGGGAGGGGAGGGAGGGGTAGAGCAGAGAGGGGGAAGAGTGTGGAAGGAGAGTTGAAGTAGGAGGGGTAGGGACAGTCCATCTGTTACCCATTCCCTATCACCCCCAATCCTCTTTCTCTATTGCCACACATGTGACGACGCCCTTCGACACAGGCTGTGGGGTTGGGGGGGAGGGGCTTGGGCTGTGGGTGCTGCCAAGGCATATGTAAACGGATTAATTTCGATTTGTCACACGTGTCGCAGGGCGTCGCCACGTGTGTGGGGGCGATAGGGAATGGGGACATTTCAAAATGTTAAACAAACAGCTCTCAGCAATAGAATGTTAATGAAGGTTCCGTTTTGTGATGTCACAATGCCCAATGCTGCGGGGGTTGGGGGGGAGGGGCCGGGGCTTGGGTCGCTGCAAAGGCATATGTAAATGGCTCCATTCCGATTGGACATCTGTGACCATTGTGCATTGTGACATCACACAACGGAATCTTTACTAACATTCTACGGCTGAGCTGTTTTTTTAAACATTTTGAAATGTTTGGTTTGGGGGGGAGAGAGGTATTTTATTTTAAAAAGCGTACCTAAACACGACCAAATTTAATCAGGATCGTCTATTCGTAAAGATAAACGTAACCTCTTTAGAAACGGTAAAAAATATCGGCGTTTCCGCGCGCCGCGCGGGCGCGGGGCGGTATCAAAGGCGGGACAAGTCAAGCAGAACGTTGGACGTAGAGACGTACAGAACATTGGACGTACAGACGTACAGACGGACGACAGCCAGAGAGTTTTAAAAGTATACTAGACCAAGTGCAGACCCGTTGGGTCTGGACACCGAACGTGCGTTTGCGGGGGGGAGGGGCTGTTGCGTCACACTAACCACCCCCTTTCCTCCAAAGCACGGAATCCTGCATCCACAAACACACACACTCATCACACCCCTTGATATTACATTAATTTTTAAATTTGATTCTTTTATCCCATCTCCACCCTATCCACTGATGAATAGCCCTCACCTCTCAGGTGCTTCTAGAGGGGGGTGGCAGAGAGACAAAATTTAATGTTAAAAATTTGAAGATGGATGGAGGAGGGGGGAGAGAAAGGTGGGGAGAGAGGAGGGGGAGAGAGGAGAGTGGTGGAGAGAGGAAGGAGACGATGGGGGAGAAAGGTGAAGGGGGTTTTTTGAACGGGC
>JAXLNO010004038.1:0-49994 GCA_038087875.1 Malacoraja senta | reverse complement strand
GTGTGTGCGTGTGTGTGTGTGTGTATAAAGATATATATGTAACGGTAAAACTAACCATATCCCATTTTTATCTCCCCTCTCCTCCTCCCCTCCTCCTTTCTCGTTCCCCTCTCCGCCCAGCTCGGACGGAGGACGGGCCAAAACACCGCTTTAAAAAAAACTAGAGCTCGGATCGGAAAAAATGAATTAAATCTAAAACGATTGAAAGAAGAGAGAGAGAACGAAACGCGAAAAGAAAAAGAGATGCAGCCCACCAGGCCTGTGGATTTATCAGCCTTCAGTCCCATCAGTCTACCCAACACCATTTCCTGCCTAATGTGGATTTCCTTCAGTTCCTCCGTTACCCCACATCCTCTGGCCACTACTATATCAGGAAGATTGTTTGTTTCCTCCTTAGTGAAGACGGATCCAAAGTACCTGTTCAACTCATCTGCCATTTCCTTGTTCCCCATAATAAATTCACCTGTTTCGGTCTTCAAGGGTCCAACTCTGGTCTTAACTCATTTTTGCCTCATCACATACCTAAAGAAGTTTTACTATCCTGCTTTATATTCTTGGCTAGGTTACCTTCGTACCTCAACTTTTCTCCCCATATTGTCTTTTTAGTTATCGTCTGTTGAGAGAGAGAGAGGGGGAGAGGGAGAGAGAGAGGGAGGGGGAGAGAGAGGGAGAGGGAGAGAGAGTGGGAGAGGGAGAGAGAGTGGGAGAGAGAGAGAGAGGGGGAGAGGAGAGAGGGACAGAGGGGGTGAGAAAGAGAGAGAGAGGGGGAGAGAGGAGAGAGAGGGAGTGAGGGAAAGAGGGAGAGAGAGAGAGTGGGAGAGGGAGAGAGTGAAGAGAGAGAGAGAGGGGGAGAGGAGAGAGGGAGAGAGAAGGAGAGAGAGGGAGTGAGGGAGAGAGAGAGAGAGGGAGAGAGTGGGGAGAGAAAGAGAGAGAGAGAAGGAGAGAGAGGGGGAGATAGAGAGAGGGAGAGAAGGAGAGCGAGAGGGTGTGAGATAGAGAGGGAGAGAGAGGCGGAGGCGGAGATCTTGGATCTAGAACACAAAGTCCTGGAGATCCTGATCTAGCTCCAGGTTCCAGAACAGGTCCTCTGACATCACCTGTTGCTAAGGGGAGGTGGGGGACCTCTGATTGGTCGCTGTGTACCCCCCATACAGCATCATCTGTTGCTGGGGGGGAAGGGGGCTACTGATTGGCCGAAAGGGAAGCGGACGATCCGATCCGATTGGCTGCCGCACCCCATCGTGACGTCACCTGTTGCCGGGGGGGGGGAGCCCGGAGCGGAGAGACTGCGCCCGCCCGCCTCTGGGATGGATGCGCTCAGGGCGCGGATTGATTCATGAGCCGAAGCACTGAGGTGAGCGGATATTTCACCGCGCTCTTCACCTGCTCCCTGAACTTGGACTGGGTCACCGCGTAAATAAATGTGTTGGTGCAGCAGCTGAGATTCCTCAGCAAATACCCGACCTCGCTAAAGATCCATTGAGAATCATTCATATCATTTCCAGTTCCTGTGATCTGATAATAGACGAAGTTTACAACCACCGTCAGCCACAGGAGGATGAAGCTGCCGGAGATGGTGAAGAGTAAAACCATAGACCTCCTCCTGCTCTCCATCTCCGGGTCACTGCGGTTCTCCCCCTTGCTCTCACCCCTCAGCCCCTTACGGACCCGACTGGCCACTAAAATGTGGCGGACAGTCAGAGCGTTGAGCATCAGGATTACAGCGAAAGGGAGGAACGGAGTTAAAACCGTGTCGATCCAGTCAAATGCCACCCACCCGGGGTCAGTGTAATAACTGGCCACCCCGACACAGCCCCACGGGACATTGTCGATGATTGTCCAGGGTTCCACTGTGAAGTAGCGGGGAATGTTTTTCACACAGAACAGAACGCCGGCTGTTGCCAGAACCACAGCCGCAGTTTTCCCGGTGCAATATTTAGTTTTCAGCTTCTGGCAACAAATGGCGACAAAGCGATCAAAGGTGAAAGTGACGGTGAACCAGACAGAACATTCTGTAGCTGCAAACGTCAGTACAGTGTTAACACGGCACACAGGGGTGAGGGACAGGAAACTCCAATAAAAGTAATGTAATCGGAGCTGAACCAAAATGACCTCGGTGATGAGGGTCAGTAGATCGGCCGCTGCCATGGCCACCAGGTAACGAGTGGTGCAGGTGGAGAGGCCGCACTTTCCCCGGGACAGGATCACAATCGCCACTAAATTCACTGCGGAAAGACAAGGGAACGGACACTGGTCATTTACCCAACACGGTCTCCGGGGCTGAACACCGGCTCGACTTTCAGCTCAAGATCAGGAGTGTTGGAGTCGGTGCGCGGCTGCTGCAAGTTTAACAATGTCAGAGCCGGCTCCGACTGTGCCCGACCTGCCTGCCTGCTTCAGGGGAGAAGAGATAAGGTGACGGGCGGGTGGGGTAAAGGGCAGGGGAGGGAACGAGTAGCCACCCACCCATCTACAATAGGCGTAATGGTCCTTTCTATAGTGAACCCTGCTGCTGCTCACAGTCTGTGATGGGGCCGCTTTCACAGACTTAACCGTGAGCGGCGGCCCCGTTTAACCAGGGCTCTGGGAACTCGGCATCTGATGGGGACGAGGAGGGAGACTTCCAGAGGGAAGGCAGGGACAACTTAGAATCCGGCAGCAGCAGCAGCAGAGTGGCTCCGTTAATGGATTCATTCCACAGTGAGTTCAGTAGACAACAGGTGCAGGAGGAGGCCATTTGGCCCTTCGAGCCAGCACCGCCATTCAATATGATCATGGCTGATCATCCCCAATCAGTACCCCGTTCCTGCCTTCTCCCCATATCCCCTGACTCCGCTATTTTTAAGAGCCCTATCTAGCTCTCTTTTGAAAGCATCCAGAGAACCTGCCTCCACCGCCCTCTGAGTCAGAGAATTCCACACTCACCACTCATCACTCTCAAGCTTCCACTGAGGTTATCCCAATGGCTTCTTGATGCAAACTACTTCATCTATTGCATTATCCCCAAACTCTGCCCTTCCAGAACCAGGTTAGCATTCAGCACAGATAAGGGAAATTACTCAGAAAGGACTTTACACAAGAGTAGACAAAAGTGCTGGAGAATCTCAGCGGGTGAGGCAGCATCTATGGAACGAAGGAAACAGGTAACGTTTCGGGCCGAAACCCTTCTTCAGACTGGAAATAGTTACCTATTTCCTTCGCTCCATAGATCCTGTCTCACCCGCTGAGTTTCTCCAGCACTTTTGTCTACTTTCGATTTTCCAGCATCTGCAGTTCATTCTTAAACACTTTACACAAGAGTGCAGCTGATAGGAGCAGAATTAGGCCATTCGGCCCATCATGTCTACTCCGCCATTCAATCATGGCCGATCTATCTTTCCCTCTCAACCCCATTCTCTTGCCTTCTCCCCGTAACCCCCGACACCCCCTACTAATCAAGAATCTATCACTCTCCGCCTTAAAACTATCCATTGACTTGGCCTCCACCCCCGACTGCAGCAATGAATTGCACAGATTCACCACCCTCTGTCTAAAGAAATTCCTCCTCATCTCCTTTCTGAAGGTAAAGGTAAAGCTGGGGAAGAACGCACTACAATGGCCGCCATATCCAATCATCCCTGATATTCCTCTTTCTCTCCCTCCCCACACAAGGTGCCCTTCACACTTCCCTCCTGAAGCAGAGGCCAATTGTTGCAAATGAGAGTCCACCCCTTCTGGTCCAGACGGTCGACGCAGAAAGCGGAGAGAGAAGGAATGGGACTGAAGAAGGGTCTTGATCCGAAACGTCACCCCTTCCTTCTCTCCAGAGATGCTGCCCGTCCCGCTGAGTTACTCCAGCACTTTGTGTCTATCTACGATTTAAACCAGCATCTGCAGTTCATTCCCACACACGAAATCCAGACGGTGCCAGGAATGCAAACTATTATCCCCATGTATGGATGGTGTGGGATATATGTACCAAAGCACAGAGACAGGGGGGGGGGGTAGTTAGTCGGGTTAGTTTAGACATACAGCGGCTAATCTCAGCAGACTCAAGATGGTGCAGGTGAAGTAACAACACACACACACACACGCCGGTAGATCCGCGGCCACTGGTTCAGGAGATCGATCCAATTATTGACCAAAATGCTGTGGGTGGAATCCGACTGTGACAGACAGACTCCACAGTGAGACACAGTGTCCACAGGAGCGGGTGTTCACTCTGATCAATAACTCAGTCACAGTGAACTTCACAACGTGAACCCTCTCTCCCAGTCACACCGTCCCGGAGAGCTGCCTGCCTGCCTGCCTGTCCCGAGCACTGGGACAACACTGAAGGCAAGAACAACATTCTAGTGGCTCCCGGCCGGCAGCAGTGAGAGAAAAAGGGGCTTAGTTTCAGCTGTCTGAAAATAACAAATATCACAGCATTAATTCACAAATATTTCACTGAGAGGATTGATATTCTTCACATATTCTTGTACAACGATCATCAGTTGGGAACTTGTAACATGATGAGAATCAGGTCAACACCAGTTAACACACGGATGGAATTATACAACTTGAATTGTTCTGCTCACTTACCAGGGACACCAATGGCAGCAATGATCACGTACACGATTCTCTGCACGGCGTAATATTCATCTAGATTCTGCCCCATTTTCTCTGCCCAGCGACGTGTCCCCGTGAGATACCGGTAATGTCTCGGAATGAAATGCTGGGACAGAACATTCCTGGGGATTTTATACCATTTTCCGTCTCCACCGGGACAGTGAAGTTTCAACAGAGTTTTAAAAATAGAGATTTTGAAATGATTCACAAACAGATGACATCAGCCGAGTGAAATCCCTGCTGAGACAGGTTGTGATTTATTCAGGGAATTGATTGAGAAACTCCAAAGACTGGGAATTGTGGCGATAGATACTGAGGGATGGAAATTGGGAGCGGCGGCATTGTTCCAGCAAAGGGGATATTGTTTCAAACTCCATCAGATCCAACTCTCCACCTCATGTTGGTTGTCTGATTTCCTTCAATCCGTTTCACTCAGCAAGGCAATGCCAAATTCCATGGACCCTCTCAGGGCTTCTGGTGCCCAGTTTGAAGGTGGACTGGACTGGCGACCTTTGTCCACAGGTTGAGGAATTAGTTCAACACATCACCTCGGACTAAAATGCCCCCCCCCCCTCCACTCTGCTTCACCACTCAATATGATCGCGGCTTGACTGACTGTGACCTCAACCCCACACTCCCGCTGACTGACCCCGGTAACCATTCACTCCCTGCTTGCCTGGAATAGATCTGACTATACCATGGGACAATAACATTCTCTGCCTTCCTTCATCACCTCTGAGGGGAACGACCCAAAGACTCACGACACTCAGAGAACAGAAACATTGCCGCCTCAGAATTGTCCTAAACCTAAATAAAACGGCGAATGATGCAGCACCTCTCCCTCCTCTCTTTCTCTCTCCCTCCATCCTCACTGCTGTCACTCTCTCTGAACTGTTACTCTATTTCCTACGCTCTCTATTCCCCCTCTCTGGGCTGCCCTCTCTCCGTCCACTGATGGAGTGACACACAGTGGGATAGTACTGATGGAGGGGTAACAATGGGGCAGATCTGACGCAGTGACAAACTGTGGTGGTACTGATGGAGGGGACACACTGTGGTGGTACTGATGGAGGGACACACTGTGGTGGTGGTACTGATGGAGGGACACACTGTGGTGGTACTGATGGAGGGGACACACTGTGGTGGTACTGATGGAGGGACACACTGTGGTGGTGGTACTGATGGAGTGACACACTGTGGTGGTGCTGATGGAGGGACACAATGGTGGTGGTACTGATGGAGGGACACACTGTGGTGGTACTGATGGAGGGGACACACTGTGGTGGTGGTACTGATGGAGGGGACACACTGTGGTGGTGGTACTGATGGAGGGACACACTGTGGTGGTACTGATGGAGGGACAAACTGTGGTGGTACTGACGCAGTGACAAACTGTGGTGGTACTGATGGAGGGACACACTGTGGTGGTGGTACTGATGGAGGGGACACACTGTGGTGGTGGTACTGATGGAGGGACACACTGTGGTGGTACTGATGGAGGGGACACACTGTGGTGGTACTGATGGAGGGACACACTGTGGTGGTACTGATGGAGGGACACACTGTGGTGGTACTGATGGAGGGACACACTGTGGTGGTACTGATGGAGGGGACACACTGTGGTGGTACTGATGGAGGGGACACACTGTGGTGGTGGTACTGATGGAGGGACACACTGTGGTGGTACTGATGGAGGGACACACTGTGGTGGTGGTACTGATGGAGGGACACACTGTGGTGGTACTGATGGAGGGACACACTGTGGTGGTACTGATGGAGGGACACACTGTGGTGGTGGTACTGATGGAGGGACACACTGTGGTGGTGGTACTGATGGAGGGACACACTGTGGTGGTACTGATGGAGGGACACACTGTGGTGGTGGTACTGATGGAGGACAAACTGTGGTGGTACTGATGGAGGGACACACTGTGGTGGTGGTACTGATGGAGGGACACACTTTGGTGGTACTGATGGAGGGACACACTGTGGTGGTGGTACTGATGGAGGGACAAACTGTGGTGGTACTGATGGAGGGACACACTGTGGTGGTGGTACTGATGGAGGGACACACTGTGGTGGTACTGATGGAGGGACACACTGTGGTGGTACTGATGGAGGGGCACACTGTGGTGGTACTGATGGAGGGACACACTGTGGTGGTACTGATGGAGGGACACACTGTGGTGGTGGTACTGATGGAGGGGCACACTGTGGTGGTACTGATGGAGGGGACACACTGTGGTGGTGGTACTGACGCAGTGACCCACTGTGGTGGTACTGATGGAGGGACACACTGTGGTGGTACTGATGGAGGGACACACTGTGGTGGTGGTACTGATGGAGGGGCACACTGTGGTGGTACTGATGGAGGGGACACACTGTGGTGGTACTGATGGAGGGGACACACTGTGGTGGTACTGATGGAGGGGACACACTGTGGTGGTACTGACGCAGTGACCCACTGTGGTGGTGGTACTGATGGAGGGACACACTGTGGTGGTACTGATGGAGGGACACACTGTGGTGGTACTGATGGAGGGACACACTGTGGTGGTACTGATGGAGGGGACACACTGTGGTGGTACTGATGGAGGGGACACACTGTGGTGGTGGTACTGATGGAGGGACACACTGTGGTGGTACTGATGGAGGGACACACTGTGGTGGTGGTACTGATGGAGGGACACACTGTGGTGGTACTGATGGAGGGACACACTGTGGTGGTACTGATGGAGGGGACACTCTGTGGTGGTACTGATGGAGGGACACACTGTGGTGGTGGTACTGATGGAGGGACACACTGTGGTGGTGGTACTGATGGAGGCACACACTGTGGTGGTGGTACTGATGGAGGGACACACTGTGGTGGTACTGATGGAGGGACACACTGTGGTGGTGGTACTGATGGAGGGACAAACTGTGGTGGTACTGATGGAGGGACACACTGTGGTGGTGGTACTGATGGAGGGACACACTGTGGTGGTACTGATGGAGGGGCACACTGTGGTGGTGGTACTGATGGGGGACACACTGTGGTGGTACTGATGGAGGGACACACTGTGGTGGTACTGATGGAGGGACACACTGTGGTGGTGGTACTGATGAGGGACAAACTGTGGTGGTACTGATGGAGGGACACACTGTGGTGGTGGTACTGATGGAGGGACACACTGTGGTGGTACTGATGGAGGGGCACACTGTGGTGGTGGTACTGATGGAGGGACACACTGTGGTGGTACTGATGGAGAGGACACACTGTGGTGGTACTGATGGAGGGACACACTGTGGTGGTACTGATGGAGGGGACACACTGCGGTGGTACTGATGGAGGGACACACTGTGGTGGTACTGATGGAGGGGCACACTGTGGTGGTGGTACTGATGGAGGGACACACTGTGGTGGTGGTACTGATGGAGGGACACACTGTGGTGGTGGTACTGATGGAGGGACACACTGTGGTGGTACTGATGGAGGGGACACACTGTGGTGGTACTGATGGAGGGACACACTGTGGTGGTACTGATGGAGGGACACACTGTGGTGGTACTGATGGAGGGACACACTGTGGTGGTACTGATGGAGGGACACACTGTGGTGGTGGTACTGATGGAGGGACACACTGTGGTGGTGGTACTGATGGAGGGACACACTGTGGTGGTACTGATGGAGGGACACACTGTGGTGGTGGTACTGATGGAGGGACACACTGTGGTGGTGGTACTGATGGAGGGGCACACTGTGGTGGTACTGATGGAGGGGACACACTGTGGTGGTGGTACTGATGGAGGGACACACTGTGGTGGTACTGATGGAGGGACACACTGTGGTGGTGGTACTGATGGAGGGACACACTGTGGTGGTGGTACTGATGGAGGGACACACTGTGGTGGTACTGATGGAGGGACACACTGTGGTGGTACTGATGGAGGGACACACTGTGGTGGTACTGATGGAGGGGCACACTGTGGTGGTGGTACTGATGGAGGGACACACTGTGGTGGTACTGATGGAGGGGACACACTGTGGTGGTACTGATGGAGGGACACACTGTGGTGGTGGTACTGATGGAGGGACACACTGTGGTGGTACTGATGGAGGGGCACACTGTGGTGGTACTGATGGAGGGACACACTGTGGTGGTACTGATGGAGCGACACACTGTGGTGGTACTGATGGAGGGGCACACTGTGGTGGTACTGATGGAGGGACACACTGTGGAGTATTACTGATAGCGTGACACACTGTGGAGTAGTAATCTGGGGCAGTACTTATAGTGACAGATTTTCATATCGTTTCAAGGATTCTTTCCTTTAGTCACTCTGATTGAAGACACGGGTTCAGGAGTTAATCGAAACGCATTCACGAGCTTTCCCCGAGACATTCAATGCCGTCGAAAGGGAAATCTTCCAACACAGTCTCTTGATTAATAGTTTCTTTAGTGTAGTAGCAAAAACAGTAAGATATTCATCCAAACTTCTTCTTGTATAACTACACTAGACTAAGTGAGACCCGTTGGATCCCAGCTTCACACAGGAGGGCTGGTCCCACAAAGCAATTTTCCACCTCTCCACCAATTCCAATATTGCTGGCCAGTGGGGGGGGGGGGGGGGGCTGGTTACTGGAGCACTAACATCGGTTTTGTGTGCCGAATGGATTCTTGGGCTGGCAGCTCAGAAACTCAGGCCTGGTGGGCTGGCAGCTCAGAAACTCAGGCCTGGTGGGCTGGCAGCTCAGAAACTCAGGCCTGGTGGGCTGGCAGCTCAGAAACTGCCAGAAATTCTGCTGAAAACAGGTGACAGATTCTGTGAGAGAGAAGGAGGAGAGGGTGGACAATCAATTTTAGACATTTTCATCTCTTTTTACAGATCACAGCAATGAAGGAGGAACGTCTATCCTTGCGTTGATCGCTGGAGTGCTAGTATGGGTGTTGTGGGCTGAAGGGACTGGTTTCCAGAGGGCTAGTATGGACATTGTGGACTGAATGGATTCTTGGACATGCAGTTCACTAAGTCATGACTGATGGGCTGGCACTTCAGTCAATTACAGCTGGTGTGGTGCCAGTTCACTCAGTTACCCCTCCTTCCTTCACCCCCCAACTCTGCTCCTTGCATTTCCCCTCCCCCCCCACGCATTCTGTCCATCTCTCCTCAACCTCCCCCCCAGGCACTCTTAGTGGCTCTCTGACAGCGCAGCCATTCCTGCCCATTACGTACCCATTGTGATGAAGAACACGCAGACATGGCAAGGTGAAAAAGGATTTATTAAAGTTTAAAATATGAACAAGTCTTAAAACAATGCAAGTCCAAACTCACAGCACTCCAAGCACAGTGCAGGCAGCAAGTCCAACCTCACAGCACTCCAAGCACAGTGCAGGCAGCAAATCCAACCTCACAGCACTCCAAGCACAGTGCAGGCAGCAAGTCCAACCTCACAGCACTCCAAGCACAGTGCAGGCAGCAAGTCCAACCTCACAGCACTCCAAGCACAGTGCAGGCAGTAAGTCCAACCTCACAGCAAGCAGAGTGCAGGCAGTAAGTCCAACCTCACAGCACTCCAAGCACAGTGCAGGCAGTAAGTCCACCCTCACAGCACTCCAAGCACAGTGCAGGCAGTAAGTCCAACCTCACAGCACTCCAAGCACAGTGCAGGCAGTAAGTCCAACCTCACAGCAAGCAGAGTGCAGGCAGTAAGTCCAACCTCACAGCACTCCAAGCACAGTGCAGGCAGTAAGTCCACCCTCACAGCACTCCAAGCACAGTGCAGGCAGTAAGTCCAACCTCACAGCACTCCAAGCACAGTGCAGGCAGTAAGTCCAACCTCACAGCAAGCAGAGTGCAGGCAGTAAGTCCAACCTCACAGCACTCCAAGCACAGTGCAGGCAGTAAGTCCAACCTCACAGCACTCCAAGCAGAGTGCAGGCAGCAAGTCCAACCTCACAGCACTCCAAGCACTCCAACAGAGACACACACATAGAGACACACACATACACAAACACACACACAGAGCACACACGCAGAGACAAACACACAGAAACACACACACAGAGACACACACACACACACACACACAGACACACACAGCGAGGCACACAGGGACACACACACACAGGGACACACACACAGGGACACACACACAGGGACACACACACAGGGACACACACAGGAACACACACACAAAACACACACACACACACAAACACAAAGACACACACACACACACACACACAAACAAACACAGAGACACACACACACACTCACACAAATAAAGACACACAAACACAGACACACACTCACGCACAGCACCAATAATAAAATGCCAAGTAACTTCAGAATGTGGCAACCATACTGAATCCTGTTACTAACGGTTCAGGGCGGTGTCTCCACTTGACCCTTCCGCAATGAGCGCCACCTCTGAACTCACCGGAAATTACGCAATCAGCACCATCTCTCCACTAAGTCACGGAATGAGCGGCAATTTTGCATTAAACACAGTCCTGATCTAATAAAACGTTTATTCACTGTTTTTCCTTCCAAAAACGGTTGCACAGCAAGCCACATTTAAAATGCAAGCCACATTAAAACGCAAGCCACATTTATAAAGCAAATCACATTTTAAAATATAGGCACAGCTTAGCGGCACAGTCAAAGGGCACAGTTGTCAATTAGCGACACCGTCAAAAGGCACAGTTTTCAATTAGCGGCACCGTCAAAAGGCACAGTTTTCAATTAGCGGCACCGTCAAAAGGCACAGTTTTCAATTAGCGACACCGTCAAAAGGCACACTTTTCAATTAGCGGCACAGTCAAGAGGCACACTTTTCAATTAGCGACACCGTCAAAAGACACTTTTCAATTAGCGACACCGTCAAAAGACACTCTTTTCAATTAGCGGCACAGTCAAAAGGCACACTTTTAAATTAGCGGCACATTCAAAAGGCACGTAAAAACATTTATTCCTTCCAAACACAGTTCCAAATAAACCACATAAAAGCACATAAAAGCACATAAAACCACACTCACAGTTTAGGGGACATGTGTGCAGTGATCAGTTTATTCACTGCTCAGACTGAGAGTCGTGAACTCTCCCTCCCCCATCTTGCAGCGACTGCGGCAATTCCACACTTCCGGGTTTATAGTCCCCCCTCGCACCGGATAGGGCGTGTCCTCCATGGCATGATTGACAGGAGAGAGAATTTCAACATTATTTAAACATTTATAAGTCTTATATTTTTCATCTATGGCCCTGACAGCTGGAGGGGGACTAAGTAATATGAGTGGAAGTGATTTTTCTAAAACCAATATACAGTGCAAACAGGAAGTGGTCAAGACTTGACTTTGAATCACTTGCCTATGCATTTTCAAAGCAACCGCACTTGCCTTTGCATTTTCAAAGCAACCGCACTTGCCTTTGCATTTTCAAACCAAACGCACTTGCCCTTACATTTTAAAAGCAACCTCACTTACCTTTGCATTTTCAAAGCAACTCACCTTTTGCATTTTCAAAGACCACCACCTTTTGCATTTTCAAAGTAAACCACCTTTTGCATTTTCAATGCAAACCAGCAAACCACCTTTTGCATTTTCAAAACAAACCACTTTTTGCATTTTCAAAGCAAACCACATTTAGCATTTTCAAAGCAAATCACCTTTTGCATTTTCAAAGCAAACCACCTTTTGCATTTTCAAACTAAAACACCTTTTGCATTTTCAATGCAAACAGCAAACCACCCTTTGCATTTTCAAAGCAAACCACCTTTTGCATTTTCAAAGCAAACCACGTTTGAATTTTCAGAGCAAACCACCTTTTGCATTTCAATGCAAACCACGTTTTGCATTTTCAAAGCAAACCACTTTGTGCAATTTGAAAGCAAACAACGTTCTGCTTTTTCAATGTAAACCACCTTATGCATTTTCAAAGCAAACCACCTATTCTAAGCAAACCACCTTTTGCATTTTCATGGCAAACCACCTTTTGCATTTTCAAAGCAAATCACCTTTTGCATTTTCAAAGCAAAGCACATTTTGTATTTTCAAAGCAAACCACCTTTTGCATTTTCAAAGCAAACCACCTTTTGCATTTTTAAAGCAAACCACCTTTTGCATTTTCAAAGCAAACCACTTTTAGCAATTTCAAAGCGAACCACCTTTTATATTTTCAAAGCAAACCACCTTATGCATTTTCAAAGCAAACCACCTTTTCAAAGCGAACCACCATTTGCATTTTCAAAGCAAACCATCTTTTGCATTTTCAAAGCAAACCTTTTTGCATTTTCAAAGCCAACCATCTTTTGCATTTTCAAAGCAAACCACCTTACGCATTTTCAAAGCAAACCACCTTTACAAAGCAAACCACATTTTGCATTTTCAAACCAAACCACCTTTTGCATTTTCAAAGCAAACCACCTTTTGCATTTTCAAAGCAAACCACCTTTTGCATTTTCAAACCAAACCACCTTTTGCATTTTCAGCACCATCTCTGCACTAAGTCACGGAATGAGCGGCAATTTTGCGGGAATTTTGCATTAAACACAGTCCTGATCTAATAAAACGTTTAATCACTGTTTTTCCTTCCAAAAACGGTTGCACAGCAAGCCAGATTTAAAACGCAAGCCACATTAAAACGCAAGCCACATTTATAAAGCAAATTACATTTTAAAATATAGGCACAGCTTAGCGGCACAGTCAAAAGTCACAGTTTTCAATTAGCGGCACCGTCAAAAGGCACACTTTTCAATTAGCGGCACAGTCAAGAGGCACACTTTTCAATTAGCGACACCGTCAAAAGGCACTCTTTTCAATTAGCGGCACATTCAAAAGGCACGTATAAACATTTATTCCTTCCAAACACAGTTCCAAATAAACCACATAAAAGCACATAAAACCACACTCACAGTTTAGCGGACATGTGTTCAGTGATCAGTTTATTCACTGCTCAGACTGAGAGTCGTGAACTCTCCCTCCCCCATCTTGCAGCGACTGTGGCAAGTCCACACTTCCGGGTTTATAGTCCCTCCCCCTCCCACCGGATGGGCCGTATCCTCCATGGCATGATTGACAGGAGAGAGAATTTCAACATTATTTAAACATTTATAAGTCTTATATTTTTCATCTATGGCCCTGACAGCTGGAGGGGGACTGAGTAATATGGCCAAAAATCGAAGCCGTGAGTGGAAGTGATTTTTCTAAAACCAATATACAGTGCAAACAGGAAGTGGTCAAGATTTGACTTTGAATCACTTCCCTATGCATTTTCAAAGCAACCGCACTTGCCTTTGCATTTTCAAAGCAACCGCACTTGCCTTTGCATTTTCAAACCAAACGCCCTTGCCTTTGCATTTTAAAAGCAACCTCACTTGCCTTTGCATTTTCAAAGCAAACCACCTTTTGCATTTTCAAAGCAAACCACGTTTTGCATTTTCAAAGCAAACCACCTTTTGCATTTTCAAAACAAACCACCCTCTGCATTTTCAAAACAAACCACCTTTTGCATTTTCAAAGCAAACCTTTATGTATGTTCAAAGCAAACCATCTTTTGCATTTTCAAAGCAAACCACCTTTTGCATTTTCAAAGCAAACCACCTTTTGCATTTTCAAAGCAAACCATCTTTTGCATTTTCAAAACAAACCACCTTTTCAAAGCAAACCACCTTTTGCATTTTCAAAGCAAACCACCTTTTAAATTTTCAAAGCAAACCATCTTTTGCATTTTCAAAACAAACCACCTTCTGCATTTTCAAAACAAACCACCTTCTGCATTTTCAAAACAAACCACCTTTTGAATTTCCAAAGCAAAACATTTTTCGCATTTTCAAAGCAAACCACCTTTTGCATTTTCAAAGCAAACCACCTTTTGCATTTTCAAAGCAAACCACCTTTTGCATTTTCAAAACAAACCACCCTCTGCATTTTCAAAACAAACCACCTTTTGCATTTTCAAAGCAAACCTTTATGTATGTTCAAAGCAAACCATCTTTTGCATTTTCAAAGCAAACCACCTTTTGCATTTTCAAAGCAAACCATCTTTTGCATTTTCAAAGCAAACCACCTTTTGCATTTTCAAAGCAAACCACCTTTTAAATTTTCAAAGCAAACCACCTTTTGCATTTTCAAAGCAAACCATCTTTTGCATTTTCAAAACAAACCACCTTCTGCATTTTCAAAACAAACCACCTTCTGCATTTTCAAAACAAACCACCTTTTGAATTTCCAAAGCAAAACATTTTTCGCATTTTCAAAGCAAACCACCTTTTGCATTTTCAAAGCAAACCACCTTTTGCATTTTCAAAGCAAACCACCTTTTGCATTTTCAAAACAAACCACCTTTTGCATTTTCAAAACAACCTTTTGCATTTTCAAAGCAAACCACCTTTTCAAAGCAAACCACCTTTTGCATTTTCAAAGCAAACCACCTTCTGCATTTTCAAAACAAACCACCTTCTGCATTTTCAAAACAAACCACCTTTTGAATTTCCAAAGCAAAACATTTTTCGCATTTTCAAAGCAAACCACCTTTTGCATTTTCAAAGCAAACCACCTTTTGCATTTTCAAAGCAAACCACCTTTTGCATTTTCAAAACAAACCACCTTTTGCATTTTCAAAACAACCTTTTGCATTTTCAAAGCAAACCACCTTTTCAAAGCAAACCACCTTTTGCATTTTCAAAGCAAACCGCCTTTTGCATTTTCAAAGCAAACCACCTTTTGCATTTTCAAAGCAAACCACCTTTTGCATTTTCAAAACAAACCACCTTTTGTATTTTCAATACAAACCACCTTTTGCATTTTCAAAGAAACCACATTTTGCATTTTCAAAGCAATATTTTTCCCGCATTTTCAAAACAAACCAGCTTTTGCATATTCAAAGCAAACCACCTTTTCCAATTTAAAAGGAAAGCACCTTTTGCCTTTTCAAAACAAACCACTTATAGCATTTACAAAGCAAACCACCTTTTGCATTTTCAAACCAAACCACTTTTTTGCATTTTCAAATCAAACCACATTTCACATTTTCAAAGCAAACTACCTTTTGCACTTTCAAAGCAAACGACCTTTTGCATTTGCAAAGCAAATCACCTTTTGCATTTTCAAAGCCCACCACCTTTTGCATCTTCAAAGTAAACCACCTTTTGCATTTTCAATGCAAACAGCAAACCACCTTTTGCATTTTCAAAGCAAACGACCTTTTGCATTTTCAAAGCAAACCACCTTTTGCATTTTCAAAGCAAACCACGCTTTGAATTTTCAAAGCAAACCACCTTTTGCATTTCAAAGCAAACCACGTTTTGCATTTTGAAAGCAAACCACTTTTTACAATTTCAAAGCAAACAACCTTTTGCATCTTCAATGCAAGCCACCTAATGCATTTTCAAAGCAAACCACCTAGTCTAAGCAAACCACCTTTTGCATTTTCATGGCAAACCACCTTTGCATTTTCAAAGCAAATCACCTTTTGCATTTTCAAAGCAAAGCACATTTTGTATTTTCAAAGCAAACCACCTTTTGCATTTTCAAAGCAAACCACCTTTTGCATTTTTAAAGCAAACGACCATTTGCATTTTGGAAACAAACGACCTTTTGCATTTCCAAAGCAAACCACCTTTTGCATTTTCAAAACAAACCAGCTTTTGCATTTTCAAAGCAAACCACCTTTTGCATTTTCAAAGCAAACCACCTTTTGCATTTTCAAAGCAAACCACCTTTTGCATTTTCAAAACAAACCACCTTTTGTATTTTCAATACAAACCACCTTTTGCATTTTCAAAGAAACAACATTTTGCATTTTCAAAGCAATTTTTTTTCGCATTTTCAAAACAAACCAGCTTTTGCATTTTCAAAGCAAACCACCTTTTGCAATTTCAATGCAACACAGCAAGCCACCTTTTGCATTTTCAAAGCAAACCACTTTTTGCATTTTCAAAGCAAACCAGTTTTAGCATTTTCAAAGCAAACCACCTTTTGCATTTTACAAGCAAACCGCATTTTTGCATTTTCAAAGCAAACCCCCTTTAACATTTTCAAAGCAAACTCCCTTTTGCACTTTCAAAGCAAACGACCTTTTGCATTTTCAAAGCAAACGACCTTTTGCATTTTCAAAGCAAATCACCTTTTGCATTTTCAAAGCCCACCACCTTTTGCATTGTCAAAGCAAACCACTTTTTGCATTTTCAAAGCAAACCACATTTACCATTTTCAAAGCAAATCACCTTTTGCATTTTCAAAGCAAACCACCTTTTGCATTTTCAAATAAAACACCTTTTGCATTTTCAATGCAAACAGCAAACCACCTTTTGCATTTTCAAAGCAAACCACTTTTTGCATTTTCAAAGCAAACCACATTTTGAATTTTCAAAGCAAACCACCTTTTGCATTTCAAAGCAAACCACGTTTTGCATTTTCAAAGCAAACCACTTTGTGCAATTTCAAAGCAAACAACGTTATGCATTTTCAATGCAAACCACCTAATGCATTTTCAAAGCAAACCACCTTTTGCATTTTCATGGCAAACCACCTTTTGCATTTTCAAAGCAAATCACCTTTTGCATTTTCAAAGCAAAGCACATTTTGTATTTTCAAAGCAAACCACCTTTTGCATTTTCAAAGCAAACCACCTTTTGCATTTTCAAAGCAAACCACGTTTTGCATTTTCAAAGCAAACCACTTTGTGCAATTTCAAAGCAAACAGCGTTATGCATTTTCAATGCAAACCACCTAATGCATTTTCAAAGCAAACCACCTTTTGCATTTTCATGGCAAACCACCTTTTGCATTTTCAAAGCAAACCACCTTTTCAAAGCGAACCACCATTTGCATTTTCAAAGCAAACCATCTTTTGGATTTTCAAAGCAAACCTTTTTGCATTTTCAAAGCTAACCATCTTTTGCATTTTCAAAGCAAACCACCTTATGCATTTTCAAAGCAAACCACCTTTTCAAAGCAAACCACCTTTTGCATTTACAAAGCAAACCACCTTTTGCATTTTCAAAGCAAACCACCTTTTGCATTTTCAAAGCAAACCACCTTTTGCATTTTCAAAACAAACCACCTTTTGCATTTTCAAAGCAATTATTTTTCGCATTTTCAAAGCAAACCACCTTTTGCAATTTCAAAGCAAACCACCTTTTGCAATTTCAAAGCAAAGCACCTTTTGCATTTTCAAAGCAAACCACTTATAGCATTTACAAAGCAAACGACCTTTTGCATTTTCAAACCAAACCACTTTTTTGCATTTTCAAATCAAACCACATTTAACATTTTCAAAGCAAATTACCTTTTGCACTTTCAAAGCAAACGACCTTTTGCATTTTCAAAGCAAACCACTTTTTGCATTTTCAAAGCAAACCACATTTAGCATTTTCAAAGCAAATCACCTTTTGCATTTTCAAAGCAAACCACCTTTTCCATTTTCAAACTAAAACACCGTTTGCATTTTCAATGCAAACAGCAAACAACCTTTTGCATTTTCAAAGCAAACGACCTTTTGCATTTTCAAAGCAAACCACCTTTTGCATTTTCAAAGCAAACCACGCTTTGAATTTTCAAAGCAAACCACCTTTTGCATTTCAAAGCAAACCACGTTTTGCATTTTCAAAGCAAACCACTTTTTGCAATTTCAAAGCAAACAACCTTTTGCATCTTCAATGCAAGCCACCTTATGCATTTTCAAAGCAAACCACCCAGTCTAAGCAAACCACCTTTTGCATTTTCATGGCAAACCACCTTTGCATTTTCAAAGCAAATCACCTTTTGCATTTTCAAAGCAAAGCACATTTTGTATTTTCAAAGCAAACCACCTTTTGCATTTTCAAAGCAAACCACCTTTTGCATTTTTAAAGCAAACGACCATTTGCATTTTGGAAACAAACGACCTTTTGCATTTCCAAAGCAAACCACCTTTTGCATTTTCAAAACAAACCACTTTGGGGCATTTTTATACCAAACCACCTATTGCATTTTCAAAGCAAAACACCTTTTACATTTTCAAAGCAAACCACCATTTGCATTTTCAAAGCAAATCAACATTTCCATTTTAAAACCAAAACACCTTTTGCATTTTAAAAGCAAACCATCTTTTGCATATTAAAAGCAAGCCACCTTTTGCATTTTCAAAGCAAACACCTTTTGTATTTTCAAAGCAAACCACCTTTTGCATTTTCAAAGCAAAACACTTTTTGCTATTTCAAAACAAACCACCTTTTGCATTTTCAAAGCAAACCACCTTTTGCATTTTCAAAGCAAACCACCTTTTGCATTTTCAATCAAAACCAACAATTGCATTTTCAAAGCAAACCACCTTTTGCATTTTTAAAAGCAAACCACCTTTTGCATTTTCAAAGCAAACCACCATTTGCATATTAAAAGCAAGCCACTTTTTGCATTTTCAAATCAAACCACGTTTTGTATTTTCAAAGCAAACCACATTTTGCATTTTCAAAGCAAACCAATTTTTTGCAATTTCAAAGTAAACCATCTTTTGCATTTTCAAAGCAAACCACCTTTTCCATTTTCAAGCAAACCATCTACTGCATTATAAAATCAAACCTTTTTGCATTTTCAAAGCAAACCACCTTTTGCATTTTCAAAGCAAACCACCTTTTCCATTTTCAAAGCAAACCACCTTTTGCATCTTCAATGCAAGCCACCTTATGCATATTCAAAGCAAACCACCTAGTCTAAGCAAACCACCTTTTGCATTTTCATGGCAAACCACCTTTGCATTTTCGAAGCAAATCACCTTTTGCATTTTCAAAGCAAAGCACATTTTGTATTTTCAAAGCAAACCACCTTTTGCATTTTCAAAGCAAACCACCTTTTGCATTTTTAAAGCAAACGACCATTTGCATTTTGGAAACAAACGACCTTTTGCATTTCCAAAGCAAACCACCTTTTGCATTTTCAAAAAAACCCAGCTTTTGCATTTTCAAAGCAAACCACCTTTTGCATTTTCAAAGCAAACCACCTTTTGCATTTTCAAAGTAAACCACCTTTTTGCATTTTCAAAACAAACCACCTTTTGTATTTTAAATACAAACCACCTTTTGCATTTTCAAAGAAACAACATTTTGCATTTTCAAAGCAATTTTATTTTCGCATTTTCAAAACAAACCAGCTTTTGCATTTTCAAAGCAAACCACTTTTTACATTTTCAAAGCAAACCAGTTTTAGCATTTTCAAAGCAAACCACCTTTTGCATTTTCAAGCAAACCGCATTTTTGCATTTTCAAAGCAAACCCCCTTTAACATTTTCAAAGCAAACTACCTTTTGCACTTTCAAAGCAAACGACCTTTTGCATTTTCAAAGCAAACGACCTTTTGCATTTTCAAAGCAAATCACCTTTTGCATTTTCAAAGCCCACCACCTTTTGCATTTTCAAAGCAAACCACTTTTTGCATTTTCAAAGCAAACCACATTTAGCATTTTCAAAGCAAATCACCTTTTGCATTTTCAAAGCTAACCACCTTTTGCATTTTCAAATAAAACACCTTTTGCATTTTCAATGCAAACAGCAAACCAACTTTTGCATTTTCAAAGCAAACCACTTTTTGCATTTTCAAAGCAAACCACATTTTGAATTTTCAAAGCAAACCACCTTTTGCATTTCAAAGCAAACCACGTTTTGCATTTTCAAAGCAAACCACTTTGTGCAATTTCAAAGCAAACAACGTTATGCATTTTCAATGCAAACCACCTAATGCATTTTCAAAGCAAACCACCTTTTGCATTTTCATTACAAACCACCTTTTGCATTTTCAAAGCAAATCACCTTTTGCATTTTCAAAGCAAAGCACATTTTGTATTTTCAAAGCAAACCACCTTTTGCATTTTCAAAGCAAACCACCTTTTGCATTTTCAAAGCAAACCACGTTTTGCATTTTCAAAGCAAACCACTTTGTGCAATTTCAAAGCAAACAACGTTATGCATTTTCAATCCAAACCACCTGATGCATTTTCAAAGCAAACCACCTTTTGCATTTTCAAAGCAAACCACCTTTTCAAAGCGAACCACCATTTGCATTTTCAAAGCAAACCATCTTTTGGATTTTCAAAGCAAACCTTTTTGCATTTTCAAAGCTAACCATCTTTTGCATTTTCAAAGCAAACCACCTTATGCATTTTCAAAGCAAACCACCTTTTCAAAGCAAACCACCTTTTGCATTTACAAAGCAAACCACCTTTTGCATTTTCATAGCAAACCACCTTTTGCATTTTCAAAGCAAACCACCTTTTGCATTTTCAAAACAAACCACCTTTTGCATTTTCAAAGCAATTATTTTTCGCATTTTCAAAGCAAACCACCTTTTGCAATTTCAAAGCAAACCACCTTTTGCAATTTCAAAGCAAAGCACCTTTTGCATTTTCAAAGCAAACCACTTATAGCATTTACAAAGCAAACGACCTTTTGCATTTTCAAACCAAACCACTTTTTTGCATTTTCAAATCAAACCACATTTAACATTTTCAAAGCAAACTACCTTTTGCACTTTCAAAGCAAAAGACCTTTTGCATTTTCAAAGCAAACCACTTTTTGCATTTTCAAAGCAAACCACATTTAGCATTTTCAAAGCAAATCACCTTTTGCATTTTCAAAGCAAACCACCTTTTCCATTTTCAAACTAAAACACCTTTTGCATTTTCAATGCAAACAGCAAACCACCTTTTGCATTTTCAAAGCAAACGACCTTTTGCATTTTCAAAGCAAACCACCTTTTGCATTTTCAAAGCAAACCACGCTTTGAATTTTCAAAGCAAACCACCTTTTGCATTTCAAAGCAAACCACGTTTTGCATTTTCAAAGCAAACCACTTTTTGCAATTTCAAAGCAAACAACCTTTTGCATCTTCAATGCAAGCCACCTTATGCATTTTCAAAGCAAACCACCCAGTCTAAGCAAACCACCTTTTGCATTTTCATGGCAAACCACCTTTGCATTTTCAAAGCAAATCACCTTTTGCATTTTCAAAGCAAAGCACATTTTATATTTTCAAAGCAAACCACCTTTTGCATTTTCAAAGCAAACCACCTTTTGCATTTTTAAAGCAAACGACCATTTGCTTTTTGGAAACAAACGACGTTTTGCATTTCCAAAGCAAACCACCTTTTGCATTTTCAAAACAAACCACTTTGGGGCATTTTTATACCAAACCACCTATTGCATTTTCAAAGCAAAACACCTTTTACATTTTCAAAGCAAACCACCATTTACATTTTCAAAGCAAACCAACATTTCCATTTTAAAACCAAACCACCTTTTGCATTTTAAAACCAAAACACCTTTTGCATTTTAAAAGCAAACCATCTTTTGCATATTAAAAGCAAGCCACCTTTTGCATTTTCAAAGCAAACACCTTTTGTATTTTCAAAGCAAACCACCTTTTGCATTTTCAAAGCAAAACACTTTTTGCTATTTCAAAACAAACCACCTTTTGCATTTTCAAAGCAAACCACCTTTTGCATTTTCAAAGCAAACCACTTTTTGGCATTTTTATACCAAACCACATTTTGCATTTTCAATGAAAACCAACATTTGCATTTTCAAAGCAAACCACCTTTTGCATTTTCAATGAAAACCAACATTTGCATTTTCAAAGCAAACCACCTTTTGCATTTTTAAAAGCAAACCACCTTTTGCATTTTCAAAGCAAACCACCATTTGCATATTAAAAGCAAGCCACTTTTTGCATTTTCAAATCAAACCACATTTTGCATTTTCAAAGCAAACCAATTTTTTGCACTTTCAAAGTAAACCATCTTTTGCATTTTCAAAGCAAACCACCTTTTCCATTTTCAAGCAAACCATCTACTGCATTATAAAATCAAACCTTTTTGCATTTTCAAAGCAAACCACCTTTTGCATTTTCAAAGCAAACCACCTTTTCCATTTTCAAAGCAAACCATCTACTGCATTTTTAAAGCAAAACTTTTTGCATTTTCAAAGGAAACCACCTTTTGCATTTTCAATCCACCTTTTGCATTTTCAATCCACCTTTTCCATTTTGAAAGTAAACCATCTACTGCTTTTTTAAAGCAAACCTTTTTGCATTTTCAAAGCATACCATCTTTTGCATTTTCAAAGCAAACCACTTTTTGCTATTTCAAAACAAACCACCCTTTGCATTTTCAAAGCAAACCACCTTTTGCATTTTCAAAGCAAACCACCTTTTGCATTTTTAAAGCAAACGACCATTTGCTTTTTGGAAACAAACGACCTTTTGCATTTCCAAAGCAAACCACCTTTTGCATTTTCAAAACAAACCACTTTGGGGCATTTTTATACCAAACCACCTATTGCATTTTCAAAGCAAAACACCTTTTACATTTTCAAAGCAAACCACCATTTACATTTTCAAAGCAAACCAACATTTCCATTTTAAAACCAAACCACCTTTTGCATTTTAAAACCAAAACACCTTTTGCATTTTAAAAGCAAACCATCTTTTGCATATTAAAAGCAAGCCACCTTTTGCATTTTCAAAGCAAACACCTTTTGTATTTTCAAAGCAAACCACCTTTTGCATTTTCAAAGCAAAACACTTTTTGCTATTTCAAAACAAACCACCTTTTGCATTTTCAAAGCAAACCACCTTTTGCATTTTCAAAGCAAACCACTTTTTGGCATTTTTATACCAAACCACATTTTGCATTTTCAATGAAAACCAACATTTGCATTTTCAAAGCAAACCACCTTTTGCATTTTCAATGAAAACCAACATTTGCATTTTCAAAGCAAACCACCTTTTGCATTTTTAAAAGCAAACCACCTTTTGCATTTTCAAAGCAAACCACCATTTGCATATTAAAAGCAAGCCACTTTTTGCATTTTCAAATCAAACCACATTTTGCATTTTCAAAGCAAACCAATTTTTTGCACTTTCAAAGTAAACCATCTTTTGCATTTTCAAAGCAAACCACCTTTTCCATTTTCAAGCAAACCATCTACTGCATTATAAAATCAAACCTTTTTGCATTTTCAAAGCAAACCACCTTTTGCATTTTCAAAGCAAACCACCTTTTCCATTTTCAAAGCAAACCATCTACTGCATTTTTAAAGCAAAACTTTTTGCATTTTCAAAGGAAACCACCTTTTGCATTTTCAATCCACCTTTTGCATTTTCAATCCACCTTTTCCATTTTGAAAGTAAACCATCTACTGCTTTTTTAAAGCAAACCTTTTTGCATTTTCAAAGCATACCATCTTTTGCATTTTCAAAGCAAACCACTTTTTGCTATTTCAAAACAAACCACCCTTTGCATTTTCAAAGCAAACCACCTTTTGCATTTTCAAAGCAAACCACCTTTTGCATTTTTAAAGCAAACGACCATTTGCTTTTTGGAAACAAACGACCTTTTGCATTTCCAAAGCAAACCACCTTTTGCATTTTCAAAACAAACCACTTTGGGGCATTTTTATACCAAACCACCTATTGCATTTTCAAAGCAAAACACCTTTTACATTTTCAAAGCAAACCACCATTTGCATTTTCAAAGCAAACCAACATTTCCATTTTAAAACCAAACCACCTTTTGCATTTTAAAACCAAAACACCTTTTGCATTTTAAAAGCAAACCATCTTTTGCATATTAATAGCAAGCCACCTTTTGCATTTTCAAAGCAAACACCTTTTGTATTTTCAAAGCAAACCACCTTTTGCATTTTCAAAGCAAAACACTTTTTGCTATTTCAAAACAAACCACCTTTTGCATTTTCAAAGCAAACCACCTTTTGCATTTTCAAAGCAAACCACTTTTTGGCATTTTTATACCAAACCACATTTTGCATTTTCAATGAAAACCAACATTTGCATTTTCAAAGCAAACCACCTTTTGCATTTTCAATGAAAACCAACATTTGCATTTTCAAAGCAAACCACCTTTTGCAATTTTAAAAGCAAACCACCTTTTGCATTTTCAAAGCAAACCACCATTTGCATATTAAAAGCAAGCCACTTTTTGCATTTTCAAATCAAACCACGTTTTGTATTTTCAAAGCAAACCACATTTTGCATTTTCAAAGCAAACCAATTTTTTGCAATTTCAAAGTAAACCTTCTTTTGCATTTTCAAAGCAAACCACCTTTTCCATTTTCAAGCAAACCATCTACTGCATTATAAAATCAAACCTTTTTGCATTTTCAAAGCAAACCACCTTTTGCATTTTCAAAGCAAACCACCTTTTCCATTTTCAAAGCAAACCATCTACTGCATTTTTAAAGCAAAACTTTTTGCATTTTCAAAGGAAACCACCTTTTGCATTTTCAATCCACCTTTTGCATTTTCAATCCACCTTTTCCATTTTGAAAGTAAACCATCTACTGCTTTTTTAAAGCAAACCTTTTTGCATTTTCAAAGCATACCATCTTTTGCATTTTCAAAGCAAACCACTTTTTGCTATTTCAAAACAAACCACCCTTTGCATTTTCAAAGCAAACCACCTTTTGCATTTTCAAAGCAAACCACCTTGTGTATTTTCAAAGCAAACCACCTTTTTCATTTTCAATGCAAACCAGCAAACCAACTTTTGCATTTTCATAGCAAACCTTTTGCCTTTTCAAAGCAAACGACCTTTTGCATTTTGAAAGAAAACCACATTTTGCATTTTGAAAGCAAACCTCCTTTTGGCATTTTTATAGCAAACCACCTTTTGCCTTTTCATAGCAAACCACCATTTGCATTTTCAAAGCAAACCACTTTTTGCAATTTCAAAGCAAACCCACGTTTGCATTTTCATAGCAAACCACCATTTACCCTTCAAAGCAAACCATTATTTGCATTTTCAAAGCAAACCTTTTGCATTTTCAAAGTAAACCCTTTGCATTTTCAAAGCAAACCTTTAGCATTTTCAAAGCAAACCAGCTTTTTCATATTCAAAGCAAACCACCTTTAGCATTTTCAAAGCAAACCACCTTTTGCATTTTCAAAGCATACCATCTTTTGCATTTTCAAAGCAATCCACCATTTGCATTTCAATTAAAAAGCAGCTTTTGCATTTTCAATGCAAACCAGCAAACCACCTTTTGCATTTTTAAAAGCAAACCACCTTTTGCATTTTCAAAGCAAACCACCATTTGCATATTAAAAGCAAGCCAGTTTTTGCATTTTCAAATCAAACCACGTTTTGTATTTTCAAAGCAAACCACATTTTGCATTTTCAAAGCAAACCACATTTTTGCAATTTCAAAGCAAACCATCTTTTGCATTTTCAAAGCAAACCACCTTTTCCATTTTCAAGAAAACCATCTACTGCATTATAAAATCAAACCTTTTTGCATTTTCAAAGCAAACCACCTTTTGCATTTTCAAAGCAAACCACCTTTTCCATTTTCAAAGCAAACCATCTACTGCATTTTTAAAGCAAACCTTTTTGCATTTTCAAAGGAAACCACCTTTTGCATTTTCAAAGGAAACCACCTTTTGCATTTTCAATCCACCTTTTCCATTTTCAAAGTAAATCATCTACTGCTTTTTTAAAGCAAACCTTTTTGCATTTTCAAAGTATACCATCTTTTGCATTTTCAAAGCAAACCACCTTTTGCATTTCCATTAAAAAGCAGCGTTGGCATTTTCAATGCAAATCAGCAAACCACCTTTTGCATTTTCAAAGTAAACGACAGTTTGCATTTTCAAAGCAAACTACCTTTTGCATTTTCAAAGCAAACCACTTTTTGGCATTTTATACCAAACCACCTTTTGCATTTTCAAAGCAAACCACCTTTTACATTTTCAATGAAAACCAACATTTGCATTTTCAAAGCAAACCACGTTTTGCATTTTCAAAGCAAACCACTTTTTGCAATTTCAAAGCAAACAACGTTATGCATTTTCAATGCAAACCACCTTATGCATTTTCAAAGCAAACCACCTATTCTAAGCAAACCACCTTTTGCATTTTCATGGCAAACCACCTTTTCCATTTTCAAAACAAATCACCTTTTGCATTTTCAAAGCAAAGCACATTTTGTATTTTCAAAGCAAACCACCTTTTGCATTTTTAAAGCAAACCACCTTTTGCATTATAAAGCAAACCACCTTTTGCATTTTCAAAGCAAACCACTTTTTGCAATTTCAAAGCGAACCACCTTTTATATTTTCAAAGCAATCCACCTTATGCATTTTCAAAGCAAACCACATTTTCAAAGCGAACCACCATTTGCATTTTCAAAGCAAACCATCTTTTGCATTTTCAAAGCAAACCTTTTGCATTTTCAAAGCTAACAATCTTTTGCATTTTCAAAGCAAACCACCTTATGCATTTTCAAAGCAAACCATCTTTTCAAAGCAAAGCACATGTTGTATTTTCAAAGCAAACCACCTTTTGCATTTTTAAAGCAAACCACCTTTTGCATTTTCAAAGCAATTTTTTTTCGCATTTTCAAAGCAATTTTTTTTCGCATTTTCAAAGCAAACCACCTTTTGCATTTTCAAAGCAAACCACATTTTGCAATTTCAAAGCAAAGCACCTTTTGCATTTTCAAAGCAAACCACTTATAGCATTTTCAAAGCAAACCACCTTTTGCATTTTCAAACCAAACCACTTTTTTGCATTTTCAAAGCAAACCACATTTAACATATTCAAAGCAAACTACCTTTTGCACTTTCAAAGCAAACGACCTTTTGCATTTTGAAAGCAAATCAGCTTTTGCATTTTCAAATCCACCACCTTTTGCATTTTCAAAGTAAAATAACTTTTGCATTTTCAATGCAAACCAGCAAACCACCTTTTGCATTTTCAAAGCAAACCACTTTTTCCATTTTCAAAGCAAACCACATTTAGCATTTTCACAGCAAATCACCTTTTGCATTTTCAAAGCAAACCACCTTTTGCATTTTCAAAGCAAACCAACATTTCCATTTTAAAACCAAACCACCTTTCGTATTTTCAAAGCAAACCACCTTTTGCATTTTCAAAGCAAACCACCTTGTGTATTTTCAAAGCAAACCACCTTTTTCATTTTCAATTCAAACCAGCAAACAAACTTTTGCATTTTCATAGTAAACCTTTTGCATTTTCAAAGCAAAGGACCTTTTGCATTTTCAAAGAAAACCACATTTTGCATTTTGAAAGCAAACCTCCTTTTGGCATTTTTATAGCAAATCACCTTTTGCCTTTTCAAAGCAAACCACCATTTGCATTTTCAAAGCAAACCACTTTTTGCAATTTCCAAGCAAACCAACGTTTGCATTTTCAATGCAACCCACCTTTTTCATTTTAAAAGCAAACCACCTTTTGCATTTTCAAAGCAAACCACCATTTGCATTTTCAAAACAAACCTTTTGCATTATCAAAGTAAACCCTTTGCATTTTCAAAGCAAACCTTTAGCATTTTCAAAGCAAACCAGCTTTATCATATTTAAAGCAAACCACCTTTTGCATTTTCAAAGCAAACCACCTTTTGCATTTTCAAAGCATACCATCTTTGCATTTTCAAAGCAAACCACCTTATGCATTTCCATTAAAAAGCAGCTTTTGCATTTTCAATGCAAACCAGCAAACCACCTTTTGCATTTTCAAAGCAAACGACCGTTTGCATTTTCAAAGCAAACCACCTTTTGCATTTTCAAAGCAAACCACTTTTTCGCATTTTTATACCAAACCACCATTTGCATTTTCAATCCACCTTTTCCATTTTCAAAGTAAACCATCTACTGCTTTTTTAAAGCAAACCTTTTTGCATTTTCAAAGCATACCATCTTTTGCATTTTCAAAGCAAACCACCTTTTGCATTTCCATTAAAAAGCAGCTTTTGCATTTTCAATGCAAATCAGCAAACCACCTTTTGCAATTTCAAATCAAACAACGTTTTGTATTTTCAAAGCAAACCACCTTTTGCATTTTCAAAGCAAACCACTTTTTTGCAATTTCAAAGCAAACCCTCTTTTGCATTTTCAAAGCAAACCACCTTTTCCATTTTCAAAACAAACCATCTACTGCATTTTTAAAGCAAACATTTTTGCATTTTCAAAGCAAACCACCTTTTGCATTTTCAATGCAAACCACCATTTGCATATTAAAACAAAGCCACTTTTTGCATTTTCAAATCAAACCACGTTTTGTATTTTCAAAGCAAACCTCCTTTCGCATTTTCAAAGCAAACCACTTTTTTGCAAATTCAAAGCAAACAATCTTTTGCATTTTCAAATCAAACGACCTTTTGCATATTAATAGCAAACGACCGTTTGCATTTATAGAGCAAACGACCATTTGCATTTTCAAAGCAAACCTCCTTTTGCATTTTCAAAGCAAACCACCTTTTGCAATTTCAAAACAAACCACCTTTTGCATTTTCGAAGCAAACCACCTTTAACATTTTCAAAGCAGACCACCTTTTTTTCCATGTTCAAAGCAAACCACACATTTGCAATTTCAAATTAAACCACCTTTTGCATTTTCAAAGCAAACCACCTTTTCCATTTTCAAAGCAAACCATCTACTGCATTTTTAAAGCAAACCTTTTTGCATTTTCAAAGGAAACCACCTTTTGCAATTTCAATCCACCTTTTCCATTTTCAAAGCAAACCATCTACTGCTTTTTTAAAGCAAACCTTTTTGCATTTTCAAAGCATACCATCTTTTGCATTTTCAAAGCAAAGCACCTTTTGCATTTCCATTAAAAAGCTGATTTTGCACTTACAATGCAAATCAGCAAACCACCTTTTGCAATTTCAAAGTAAACGACCGTTTGCATTTTCAAAGCAAACTACCTTTTGCATTTTCAAAGCAAACCACTTTTTGGCATTTTTATACCAAACCACCTTTTGCATTTTCAAAGCAAACCACCTTTTGCATTTTATAAGTAAACCACCTTTTGCATTTTCAAAGCAAACCACCATTTGCATATTAAAACAAAGCCACTTTTTGCATTTTCAAATTAAACCACGTTTTGTATTTTCAAAGCAAACCACCTTTTGCATTTTCAAAGCAAACCACTTTTTTGCAATTTCAAAGCAAACAATCTTTTGTATTTTCAAAGCAAACGACCTTCTGCATATTAAAAGCAAACGACCTTTTGCATTTTCAGAGCAAACGACCTTTTGCATTTTCAAAGAAAACAACGTTTTGTATTTTCAAAGCAAACCACCTTTTGCATTTTCAAAGCAAACCACTTTTTTGCAATTTCAAAGCAAACCATCTTTTGCATTTTCAAAGCAAACCACCTTTTCTATTTTCAAAGCAAACCATCTACTGCATTTTTAAAGCAAACCTCATTTTGCATTTTCAAAGCAAACCACCTTTTGCATTTTCAAAGCAAACCACCTTTTGCATTTTCAAAGCAAACCACCTTTTGCATTTTCAAAGCAAACCGCTTTTTTGCATGTTCAAAGCAAACCACACATTTGCAATTTCAAATCAAACCACCTTTTGCATTTTCAAAGAAAACCACCTTCTCCATTTTCAAAGCAAACCATCTATTGCATTTTTAAAGCAAACGACCTTTTGCATTTTCAAAGGAAACCACATTTTGCATTTTCAATCCACCTTTTCCATTTTCAAAGCAAACCATCTACTGCTTTTTTAAAGCAAACCATTTTGCATTTTCAAAGCATACCATCTTTTGCATTTTCAAAGCAAACCACATTTTGCATTTCCATTAAAACGCAGCTTTTGCATTTTCAATGCCAACCAGCAAACCACCTTTTGCATTTTCAAAGCAAACGACCGTTTGCATTTTCAAAGCAAACCACCTTTTACATTTTCAAAGCAAACCACATTTTGGCATTTTTATACCAAACCACCTTTTGCATTTTCAAAGCAAACCACCTTTTACATTTTCATTGAAAACCAACATTTGCATTTTCAAACCAAACCACCTTTTGCATTTTAAAAGCAAACCACTTTTTGCATTTTCAAAGCAAACCACCATTTGCATATTAAAACAAAGCCACTTTTTGCATTTTCAAATCAAACCACGTTTTGTATTTTCAAAGCAAACCACTTTTGCATTTTCAAAGCAAACCACTTTTTTTGCAATTTCAAAGCAAACAATCTTTTGCATTTTCAAAGCAAACGACCTTTTGCATATTAAAAGCAAACGACCTTTTGCATTTTCAGAGCAAACGACCTTTTGTATTTTCAAAGCAAACCTCCTTTTGCATTTTCAAAGGAAACCACCTTTTGCATTTTCAATCCACCTTTTCCATTTTAAAAAGCAAACCATCTACTGCTTTTTTAAAGCAAACCTTTTAGCATTTTCAAAGCATACCATCTTTTGCATTTTCAAAGCAAACCACCTTTTACATTTTCAAAGCAAACTACTTTTTGGCATTTTTATACCAAACCACCTTTTGCATTTTCAAAGCAAACCACCTTTTACATTTTCACTGAAAACCAACATTTGCATTTTCAAAGCAAACCACCTTTTTCACTTTAAAAGCAAACCACCTTTTGCATTTTCAATGCAAACCACCATTTGCATATTAAAACAAAGCCACTTTTTTCATTTTCAAATCAAACCACATTTTGTATTTTCAAAGCAAACCACCTTTCGCATTTTCAAAGCAAACCACTTTTTTGCAAACTCAAAGCAAACAATCTTTTGCATTTTCAAATCAAACGACCTTTTGCATATTAATAGCAAACGACCGTTTGCATTTATAGAGCAAACGACCATTTGCATTTTCAAAGCAAACCTCCTTTTGCATTTTCAAAGCAAACCACCTTTTGCAATTTCAAAACAAACCACCTTTTGCATTTTCGAAGCAAACCACCTTTAACATTTTCAAAGCAGACCACCTTTTTTGCATGTTCAAAGCAAACCACACATTTGCAATTTCAAATTAAACCACCTTTTGCATTTTCAAAGCAAACTACCTTTTCCATTTTCAAAGCAAACCATCTACTGCATTTTTAAAGCAAACCTTTTTGCATTTTCAAAGGAAACCACCTTTTGCAATTTCAATCCACCTTTTCCATTTTCAAAGCAAACCATCTACTGCTTTTTTAAAGCAAACCTTTTTGCATTTTCAAAGCATACCATCTTTTGCATTTTCAAAGCAAAGCACCTTTTGCATTTCCATTAAAAAGCAGATTTTGCACTTACAATGCAAATCAGCAAACCACCTTTTGCATTTTCAAAGCAAACGACCGTTTGCATTTTCAAAGCAAACTACCTTTTGCATTTTCAAAGCAAACTACCTTTTGCATTTTCAAAGCAAACCACTTTTTGGCATTTTTATACCAAACCACCTTTTGCATTTTCAAAGCAAACCACCTTTTGCATTTTATAAGTAAACCACCTTTTGCATTTTCAAAGCAAACCACCTTTTGCATTTTATAAGTAAACCACCTTTTGCATTTTCAAAGCAAACCACCATTTGCATATTAAAACAAAGCCACTTTTTGCTTTTTCAAATTAAACCACGTTTTGTATTTTCAAAGCAAACCACCTTTTGCATTTTCAAAGCAAACCACTTTTTTTGCAATTTCAAAGCAAACAATCTTTTGCATTTTCAAAGCAAACGACATTCTGCATATTAAAAGCAAACGACCTTTTGCAATTTCAGAGCAAACGACCTTTTGCATTTTCAAAGAAAACAACGTTTTGTATTTTCAAAGCAAACCACCTTTTGCATTTTCAAAGCAAACCACTTTTTTGCAATTTCAAAGCAAACCATCTTTTGCATTTTCAAAGCAAACCACCTTTTCTATTTTCAAAGCAAACCATCTACTGCATTTTTAAAGCAAACCTCATTTTGCATTTTCAAAGCAAACCACCTTTTGCATTTTCAAAGCAAACCACCTTTTGCATTTTCAAAGCAAACCGCTTTTTTGCATGTTCAAAGCAAACCACACATTTGCAATTTCAAATCAAACCACCTTTTGCATTTTCAAAGAAAACCACCTTTTCCATTTTCAAAACAAACCATCTATTGCATTTTTAAAGCAAACGACCTTTTGCATTTTCAAAGGAAACCACATTTTGCATTTTCAATACACCTTTTCCATTTTCAAAGCAAACCATCTACTGCTTTTTTAAAGCAAACCTTTTTGCATTTTCAAAGCATACCATCTTTTGCATTTTCAAAGCAAACCACATTTTGCATTTCCATTAAAACGCAGCTTTTGCATTTTCAATGCAAACCAGCAAACCACCTTTTGCATTTTCAAAGCAAACGACCGTTTGCATTTTCAAAGCAAACCACCTTTTACATTTTCAAAGCAAACCACATTTTGGCATTTTTATACCAAACCACCTTTTGCATTTTCAAAGCAAACCACCTTTAACATTTTCATTGAAAACCAACATTTGCATTTTCAAACCAAACCACCTTTTGCATTTTAAAAGCAAACCACTTTTTGCATTTTCAAAGCAAACCACCATTTGCATATTAAAACAAAGCCACTTTTTGCATTTTCAAATCAAACCACGTTTTGTATTTTCAAAGCAAACCACTTTTGCATTTTCAAAGCAAACCACTTTTTTGCAATTTCAAAGCAAACAATCTTTTGCATTTTCAAAGCAAACGACCTTTTGCATATTAAAAGCAAACCACCTTTTGCATTTTCAAAGCAAACCACCATTTGCATATTAAAACAAAGCCACTTTTTGCATTTTCAAATCAAACCACGTTTTGTATTTTCAAAGCAAACCACTTTTGCATTTTCAAAGCAAACCACTTTTTTTTGCAATTTCAAAGCAAACAATCTGTTGCATTTACAAAGCAAACGACCTTTTGCATATTAAAAGCAAACGACCTTTTGCATTTTCAGAGCAAACGACCTTTTGTATTTTCAAAGCAAATAATCTACTGCTTTTTTAAAGCAAACCTTTTTGAATTTACAAAGCAAACCACCTTTTGCATTTTCAAAGCAAACCACCTTTTGCATTTTCAAAGCATACCATCTTTTGCATTTTCAAAGCAAACCACCTGTTGCATTTCCATTAAAAAGCAGCTTCTGCATTTTCAATGCAAACCAGAAAACCACCTATTGCATTTTCAAAGCAAACGACCTTTTGCATTTTAAAAGCAAACGACCTTTTGTATTTTCAAAGCAAACGACCTTTTGCATTTTCAAAGCAAACCACCTTTTGCATTTTCAAAGCAAACCATCTACTGCATTTTCAAAGCAAACCATCTTTTGCATTTTCAAACCACCTTTTCCATTTTCAAAGCAAACCATCTACTGCTTTTTTAAAGCAAACCTTTTTGAATTTACAAAGCAAACCACCTTTTGCATTTTCAAAGCAAACCACCTTTTGCATTTTCAAAGCATACCATCTTTTGCATTTTCAAAGCAAACCACCTGTTGCATTTCCATTAAAAAGCAGCTTCTGCATTTTCAATGCAAACCAGAAAACCACCTATTGCATTTTCAAAGCAAACGACCTTTTGCATTTTAAAAGCAAACGACCTTTTGTATTTTCAAAGCAAACGACCTTTTGCATTTTCAAAGCAAACCACCTTTTGCATTTTCAAAGCAAACCATCTACTGCATTTTTAAAGCAAACCTTTTTGCATTTTCAAAGAAAACCACCTTTTGCATTTTCAAACCACCTTTTCCATTTTCAAAGTAAATCATCTACTGCTTTTTTAAAGCAAACCTTTTTGCATTTTCAAAGCAAACCACCTATATCATTTTCAAAGCAAACCACCTTTTGCATTTTCAAACCACCTTTTCCATTTTCAAAGCAAACCATCTACTGCTTTTTTAAAGCAAACCTTTTTGAATTTACAAAGCAAACCACCTTTTGCATTTTCAAAGCAAACCACCTTTTGCATTTTCAAAGCATACCATCTTTTGCATTTTCAAAGCATACCACCTGTTGCATTTCCATTAAAAAGCAGCTTCTGCATTTTCAATGCAAACCAGAAAACCACCTATTGCATTTTCAAAGCAAACGACCTTTTGCATTTTAAAAGCAAACGACCTTTTGTATTTTCAAAGCAAACGACCTTTTGCATTTTCAAAGCAAACCACCTTTTGCATTTTCAAAGCAAACCATCTACTGCATTTTCAAAGCAAACCATCTACTGCATTTTTAAAGCAAACCTTTTTGCATTTTCAAAGAAAACCACCTTTTGCATTTTCAAACCACCTTTTCCATTTTCAAAGTAAATCATCTACTGCTTTTTTAAAGCAAACCTTTTTGCATTTTCAAAGCAAACCACCTATATCATTTTCAAAGCAAACCACCTTTTGCATTTTCAAAGCACACCACCTTTTACATTTTCAAAGCAAACTCCCTTTTGCATTTTCAATGCAAACCAGCAATCCACCTTTTGCATTTTAAAAGCAAACGACCTTTTGTATTTTCAAAGCAAACGACCTTTTGCATTTTCAAAGCAAACCACCTTTGGCATCTTCAAAGCAACCACCTTTTGCTTTTTCAAAGCAAACCACTATTCGCATTTTCAAAACAAACCTTTTGCATTTTCAAATTAAACCCTTTGCATTTTCAAAGCAAACCTTTTGATTTTAAAAGCAAACCACCTATTTTTCATTTTCAAAACAAACCACCTTTTGCTTTTTCACAGCAAACCACCATATGCCCTTCAAAGCAAACCGCCTTTTGCATTTTCAAAGTAAACCCTTTGCATTTTGAAAGCAAACCACTTTTTCATTTTCAAAGCAAACCACCATTTGCATTTTCAAAGCAAACCACCTTTAGCATTTTCAAAGCAAACCACCTTTTGCATTTTCAAAGCAGACCAACTTTTGCATTTTCAAAGCAAACCTCCTTTTGGCGTTTTTATAGCAAACCACCTTTTGCATTTTATAAGCAAACCACCTTTTGCATTTTCAAAGCAAACCACCTTTTGCATCTTCTAAGCAACCACCTTTTGCTTTTTCAAAGCAAACCACTATTTTCCCTTCAAAGCAAACCACTTTTTGCATTTTCAAAGCAAACATTTTGCATTTTCAAAGTAAACCCTTTGCATTTCAAAGCAAACCTTTTGATTTTAAAAGCAAACAACCTTTTTTACATTTTCAAAGAAAACCACCTTTTGCATTTTCAAAGCAAACCACCATTTGCCCTTCAAAGCAAACCACTATTTGCATTTTCAAAGCAAACCACCATTTGCATTTTCAAAGCAAACCACCTTTTACATAGTAAAGACAAACAACCTTTTGCATTTTAAAAGCAAACCACCATTTCCATATTAAAAGAAAGCCGCCTATGGCATTTTCAAAGCAAACCACCTTCTGTATTTTCAAAGCAAACCACTTTTTCCTTTTTCAAAGCAAACTATCTGCTACATTATAAAGCAAACCTTTTGGATTTTCAAAGCAGACCACCTTTTGCATTTTCAAAGCACACCACATTTTGCATTTTCAAAGCAAACCAGCTTTTGCATTTTCAATGCAAACCAGCAAACCACCTTTTGCATTTTCAAAGCAAACCACCTTTTGCATTTTCAAAGAAAACCACCTTTTTCATTTTTAAAGCAAACCACCTTTTGCATTTTCATTGAAAAGCAGCGTTTGCATTTTCAATGCAAACCAGCAAACCACCTTTTGCATTTTCAAAGCAAATGACCTTTTGAATTTTCAAAGCAAACGACCTTTTGCATTTTCAAAGCAAACCACCTTTTGCATTTCCAAAGCAAACCACTTTTTGGCATTTTTATACCAAACCACCTTTTGCATTTTCAAAGCAAACCATTTTTTTGCAATTTAAAAGCAAACCACCTTTTGCATTTTCAAAGCAAACCACCTTTTCAATTTTCAAAGCAAACCATCTTCTGCATTTTTAAAGCAAACCTTTTTGCATTTTCAAAGTAAACCACCTTTTGCTTTTTCAAAGCAAACCACCTTTTGCTTTTTCAAAGCAAACCACCTTTTGCATTTTCAAAGCAAATCACGTTTTCCATTTTCAAAGCAAACCACGTTTTGCATTTTCAAAGCAAACCTTTTGGCATTTTCAAAGCAATCCACCTTTTGCATTTTCAAAGCAAACTACCTTTTCAAAGCAAACCACCTTTTGCAATTTCAAAGAAAACCACCGTTTCCATTTTCAAAACAAACCACCTATTCCATTTTCAAAGCAAACCACCTATTGCATTTTTAAAGCAAACCACCATTTGCATATTAAAAGCAAGCCACCTTTTGCATTTTCAAAGCAAACCACCTTTTGCATTTTCAAATCAAACGACTTTTTTTGCAATTTCAAAACAAACCACCTTTTGCATTTTCAAAGCAAACCACTTATTCCATTTTTAAAGCAAACCTTTTTGGATTTTCAAAGTAAACCACCTTTTGCATTTTCAAAGCAAACCACCTTTTCCATTTTCAAAGCAAACTATCTACCGCATTTTTAAAGCAAACCACTTTTTGCATTTTCAACGCACACCACATTTTGCATTTTCAAAGCAAACCACCTTTTGCATTTTCAATGTTAACCAGCAAACCACCTTTTGCATTTTAAAAGCAAGCCACCTTTTGCATTTTCAAAGCAAACCACATTTTTCATTTTCAAAGCAAACCACCCTTTGCATTTTCATTGAAAAGCAGCTTTTGCATTTTCAATGCAAACCAGCAAACCACCTTTTGCATTTTCAAAGCAAATGACCTTTAGCATTTTCAAAGCAAACGACCTTTTGCATTTTCAAAGCAAACCACCGTTTGCATTTCCAAAGCAAACCACTTTTTGGCATTTTTATACCAAACCACCTTTTGCATTTTCTAAGAAAACCACCTTTTACATTTTCAAAGCAAACCACCATTTGCATTTTCAAAGAAAACCACCGTTATCATTTTAAAAGCAAACCACGTTTTGCATTTTCAAAGCAAACCACCATTTGTATATTAAAAGGAAGCCACCTTCTGCATTTTTAAAGCAAACCTTTTTGCATTTTCAAAGTAAACCACCTTTTGCTTTTACAAAGCAAACCACCTTTTGCTTTTTCAAAGCAAACCACCTTTTGCATTTTCAAAGCAAATCACGTTTTCCATTTTCAAAGCAAACCACGTTTTGCATTTTCAAAGCAAACCTTTTGGCATTTTCAAAGCAATCCACCTTTTGCATTTTCAAAGCAAACTACCTTTTCAAAGCAAACCACCTTTTGCAATTTCAAAGAAAACCACCGTTTCCATTTACAAAGCAAACCACCTATTCCATTTTCAAAGCAAACCACCTATAGCATTTTCAAAGCAAACCACATTTTGTATTTTCAAAGCAAAGCACATTTTGCATTTTCAAAGCAAACCGCCTTTTGGCATTTTATAGCAAACCACCTTTTGCATTTTCAAAGCAAACCACCTTTTCCATTTTCAAAGCAAACCTACTGCATTTTTAAAGCAAACCTTTTTGCATTTTCATAGCAAACCACCTTTTGCATTTTCAAAGCTAATCATCTATAGCATTTTCAAAACAAACCACCTTTTCCATTTTCAAATCCAAACCACCTTTTGCATTTTTAAAGCAAACCACCATTTGCATATTAAAAGCAAGCCACCTTTTGCATTTTCAAAGCAAACCACCTTTTGCATTTTCAAATCAAACGACTTTTTTTGCAATTTCAAAACAAACCACCTTTTGCATTTTCAAAGCAAACCACTTATTCCATTTTTAAAGCAAACCTTTTTGGATTTTCAAAGTAAACCACCTTTTGCATTTTCAAAGCAAACCACCTTTTCCATTTTCAAAGCAAACTATCTACCGCATTTTTAAAGCAAACCACTTTTTGCATTTTCAACGCACACCACATTTTGCATTTTCAAAGCAAACCACCTTTTGAATTTTCAATGTTAACCAGCAAACCACCTTTTGCATTTTAAAAGCAAGCCACCTTTTGCATTTTCAAAGCAAACCACATTTTTCATTTTCAAAGCAAACCACCCTTTGCATTTTCATTGAAAAGCAGCTTTTGCATTTTCAATGCAAACCAGCAAACCACCTTTTGCATTTTCAAAGCAAATGACCTTTAGCATATTCAAAGCAAACGACCTTTTGCATTTTCAAAGCAAACCACCGTTTGCATTTCCAAAGCAAACCACTTTTTGGCATTTTTATACCAAACCACCTTTTGCATTTTCTAAGAAAACCACCTTTTACATTTTCAAAGCAAACCACCATTTGCATTTTCAAAGAAAACCACCGTTATCATTTTAAAAGCAAACCACGTTTTGCATTTTCAAAGCAAACCACCATTTGTATATTAAAAGGAAGCCACCTTTTGCATTTTTAAAGCAAACCACCTTTTGCATTTTCAAAGCAAACCACCTTTTGCATTTTCAAAGTAAACACTTTTTTTGCAATTTCAAAACAAACCACCTTTTGCATTTTCAAAGCAAACCACCTTTTCCATTTTCAAATCAAACCATCTACTGCATTTTTAAAGCAAACCTTTTTGCATTTTCAAAGCAAACCACCTTTTGCTTTTTCAAAGCAAACCACCTTTTGCATTTTCAAAGCAAACCACCTTTTCCATTTTCTAAACAAACGACATTTTACATTTTCAAAGCAAACCACCATTTGTATTTTCAAAGCAAACCACTTTTTGCAATTTCAAAGCAAACCAACTTTTGCATTTTCAATGAAAACCACCTTTTGCATTTTAAAAGCAAACCACCTTTTTCTGTTTCAAAGCAAACCACCTTTTGCCTTTTCAAAGCAACCCACCTTTTGCCTTTTCAAAGCAAACCACCTTTTGCTTTTTCAAAACAAACCACAATTTGCCCTTCAAACCAAACCACTATTTGCATTTTCAAAGCTAACCTTTTGCATTTTCAACGTAAACCCTTTGCATTTTCAAAGCAAACCTTTTGCCTTTTCAAAGCAAACCACCTTTTGCATTTTCAAAGCAAACCACCTTTTGCATTTTCAAAGCAAACCACATTTTGCATTTTCAAAAAAAAAACACATTTAGCATTTTCACAGCAAACCATATTTTGCTTTTTCAAAGCAAACCACCTTTTGCATTTTCAAAGCATACCATCTTTTCATTTACAAAGCAAACCACCTTTTGCATTTCCATTAAAAAGCAGCTTTTATATTTTCAATGCAAACCAGCAAACCACCTTTTGCATTTTCAAAGCAAACCACCTTTTGCATTTTCAAAGCAAACCACCATTTGCATATTAAAAGCAATCCACCTTTTGCATTTTCAAAGCAAACTACCTTTTCAAAGCAAACCACCTTTTGCAATTTCAAAGAAAACCACTTTTTGCATGTTCAAAGCAAACCACCTATAGCATTTTCAAAGCAAACCACATTTTGTATTTTCAAAGCAAACCTCCTTTTCCATTTTGAAAGCAAACCACTTTTTTCCATTTTCAAAGCAAACCTACTGCAATTTTAAAGCAAACCTTTTTGCATTTTCATAGCAAACTACCTTTTGCATTTTCAAACTAACCATCTATAGCATTTTCAAAACAAACCACCTTTTGCATTTTCAATGCAAACCAGCAAACCAACTTTTGCATTTTCAAAGCAAACCACCTTTTGCATTATCAAAACAAACGACCTTTTGCATTTTCAAAGAAATCCACATTTTGCATTTTCAAAGCAAACCGCCTTTAGGCATTTTATAGCAAACCATGTTTTGCATTTTCAAAGCAAACCACCATTTGCATTTTCAAAGCAAACCACTTTTTGCAATTTCAAACCAAACCACCTTTTGCATTTTCAATGCAAACCACCTTTTGCATTTTAAAAGCAAACCACCTTTTGCATTTTCAAAGCAAACCACTATTTGCATTTTCAAAGCAAACCATTTGCATTTTCAAAGTACACCCTTTGCATTTTCAAAGCAAACATTTTGCATTTTCAAAGCAAACCACCATTTGCATTTTCAAAGCAAACCACCTTTTGCATTTTAAAGGCAAACCACCTTTTGCATTTTCAAAGCAAACCAACTTTTGTATTTTCAAAGCAAACCACCTTTTGCATTTTCAAAGCAAACCACTTATCTTGCTATTTCAAAGCAAACCACCTGTTACATTTTCAAAGCAAACCACTTTTACCATTTTCAAAGCAAACCATTTACTACATTTTTAAAGCAAACCTTTTTGGATTTTCAAAGCAAACCACCTTTTGCAGTTTCAAAGCAAACTACCTTTTCCATTTTCAAAGCAAACCATCTACTGCATTTTTAAAGCAAACCACCTTTTTCATTTTCAACGCACTCCACATTTTGCATTTTCAAAGCAATGAACCTTTTGCAATTTCAATACAAACCAGCAAACCACCTTTTGCATTTTTAAAGCAAACCACCTTTTGCATTTTCAAAGGAAACCACCTTTTGCATTTTCAAAGCAAACCACCTTTTGCTTTTTTCAAAGCAAACCACCATTTGCCCTTCAAAGCAAACCACTATTTGCATTTTCAAAGCAAACTTTTGCATTTTCAAAGTAAACCCTTTGCATTTTCAAAGCAAACCTTTTGATTTTCACAGCAAACCACCTTTTTGCATTTTCAATGCAAACAACCTTTTGCATTTTCAAAGCAAACCACCTTTTCCATTTTCAAAGCAAACCATCTACTGCATTTTTAAAGCAAATCATTTTGCATTTTCATAGCAAACCACCTTTTGCATTTTCAAAGCAAACCACCTTTTGCATTTTCAAATCAAACGACTTTTTTTGCAATTTCAAAACAAACCACCTTTTGCATTTTCAAAGCAAACCACTTATTCCATTTTTAAAGCAAACCTTTTTGGATTTTCAAAGTAAACCATCTTTTGCATTTTCAAAGCAAACCACCTTTTCCATTTTCAAAGCAAACTATCTACCGCATTTTTAAAGCAAACCACTTTTTGCATTTTCAACGCACACCACATTTTGCATTTTCAAAGCAAACCACCTTTTGAATTTTCAATGTTAACCAGCAAACCACCTTTTGCATTTTAAAAGCAAGCCACCTTTTGCATTTTCAAAGCAAACCACATTTTTCATTTTCAAAGCAAACCACCCTTTGCATTTTCATTGAAAAGCAGCTTTTGCATTTTCAATGCAAACCAGCAAACCACCTTTTGCATTTTCAAAGCAAATGACCTTTAGCATATTCAAAGCAAACGACCTTTTGCATTTTCAAAGCAAACCACCGTTTGCATTTCCAAAGCAAACCACTTTTTGGCATTTTTATACCAAACCACCTTTTGCATTTTCTAAGAAAACCACCTTTTACATTTTCAAAGCAAACCACCATTTGCATTTTCAAAGAAAACCACCGTTATCATTTTAAAAGCAAACCACGTTTTGCATTTTCAAAGCAAACCACCATTTGTATATTAAAAGGAAGCCACCTTTTGCATTTTTAAAGCAAACCACCTTTTGCATTTTCAAAGCAAACCACCTTTTGCATTTTCAAAGTAAACACTTTTTTTGCAATTTCAAAACAAACCACCTTTTGCATTTTCAAAGCAAACCACCTTTTCCATTTTCAAATCAAACCATCTACTGCATTTTTAAAGCAAACCTTTTTGCATTTTCAAAGCAAACCACCTTTTGCTTTTTCAAAGCAAACCACCTTTTGCATTTTCAAAGCAAACCACCTTTTCCATTTTCTAAACAAACGACATTTTACATTTTCAAAGCAAACCACCATTTGTATTTTCAAAGCAAACCACTTTTTGCAATTTCAAAGCAAACCAACTTTTGCATTTTCAATGAAAACCACCTTTTGCATTTTAAAAGCAAACCACCTTTTTCTGTTTCAAAGCAAACCACCTTTTGCCTTTTCAAAGCAACCCACCTTTTGCCTTTTCAAAGCAAACCACCTTTTGCTTTTTCAAAACAAACCACAATTTGCCCTTCAAACCAAACCACTATTTGCATTTTCAAAGCTAACCTTTTGCATTTTCAACGTAAACCCTTTGCATTTTCAAAGCAAACCTTTTGCCTTTTCAAAGCAAACCACCTTTTGCATTTTCAAAGCAAACCACCTTTTGCATTTTCAAAGCAAACCACATTTTGCATTTTCAAAAAAAAAACACATTTAGCATTTTCACAGCAAACCATATTTTGCTTTTTCAAAGCAAACCACCTTTTGCATTTTCAAAGCATACCATCTTTTCATTTACAAAGCAAACCACCTTTTGCATTTCCATTAAAAAGCAGCTTTTATATTTTCAATGCAAACCAGCAAACCACCTTTTGCATTTTCAAAGCAAACCACCTTTTGCATTTTCAAAGCAAACCACCATTTGCATATTAAAAGCAATCCACCTTTTGCATTTTCAAAGCAAACTACCTTTTCAAAGCAAACCACCTTTTGCAATTTCAAAGAAAACCACTTTTTGCATGTTCAAAGCAAACCACCTATAGCATTTTCAAAGCAAACCACATTTTGTATTTTCAAAGCAAACCTCCTTTTCCATTTTGAAAGCAAACCACTTTTTTCCATTTTCAAAGCAAACCTACTGCAATTTTAAAGCAAACCTTTTTGCATTTTCATAGCAAACTACCTTTTGCATTTTCAAACTAACCATCTATAGCATTTTCAAAACAAACCACCTTTTGCATTTTCAATGCAAACCAGCAAACCAACTTTTGCATTTTCAAAGCAAACCACCTTTTGCATTATCAAAACAAACGACCTTTTGCATTTTCAAAGAAATCCACATTTTGCATTTTCAAAGCAAACCGCCTTTAGGCATTTTATAGCAAACCATGTTTTGCATTTTCAAAGCAAACCACCATTTGCATTTTCAAAGCAAACCACTTTTTGCAATTTCAAACCAAACCACCTTTTGCATTTTCAATGCAAACCACCTTTTGCATTTTAAAAGCAAACCACCTTTTGCATTTTCAAAGCAAACCACTATTTGCATTTTCAAAGCAAACCATTTGCATTTTCAAAGTACACCCTTTGCATTTTCAAAGCAAACATTTTGCATTTTCAAAGCAAACCACCATTTGCATTTTCAAAGCAAACCACCTTTTGCATTTTAAAGGCAAACCACCTTTTGCATTTTCAAAGCAAACCAACTTTTGTATTTTCAAAGCAAACCACCTTTTGCATTTTCAAAGCAAACCACTTATCTTGCTATTTCAAAGCAAACCACCTGTTACATTTTCAAAGCAAACCACTTTTACCATTTTCAAAGCAAACCATTTACTACATTTTTAAAGCAAACCTTTTTGGATTTTCAAAGCAAACCACCTTTTGCAGTTTCAAAGCAAACTACCTTTTCCATTTTCAAAGCAAACCATCTACTGCATTTTTAAAGCAAACCACCTTTTTCATTTTCAACGCACTCCACATTTTGCATTTTCAAAGCAATGAACCTTTTGCAATTTCAATACAAACCAGCAAACCACCTTTTGCATTTTTAAAGCAAACCACCTTTTGCATTTTCAAAGGAAACCACCTTTTGCATTTTCAAAGCAAACCACCTTTTGCTTTTTTCAAAGCAAACCACCATTTGCCCTTCAAAGCAAACCACTATTTGCATTTTCAAAGCAAACTTTTGCATTTTCAAAGTAAACCCTTTGCATTTTCAAAGCAAACCTTTTGATTTTCACAGCAAACCACCTTTTTGCATTTTCAATGCAAACAACCTTTTGCATTTTCAAAGCAAACCACCTTTTCCATTTTCAAAGCAAACCATCTACTGCATTTTTAAAGCAAATCATTTTGCATTTTCATAGCAAACCACCTTTTGCATTTTCAAAGCAAACCACCTTTTGCATTTTCAAAGCAAATCACCTTTTGCATTTTCAAAGCAAACCACCATTTGCCCTTCAAAGCAAACCACTATTTTCATTTTCAAAGCAAACCTTTTGCATTTTCAAAGTAAACCCTTTGCATTTCCAAAGTAAACCCTTTGCATTTTCAAAGCAAACCTTTTGATTTTAAAAGCAAGCCACCTTTTTTCATTTTCAAAGCAAACCACCTTTTGCATTTTCAATGCAAACCAGCAAACCAAATTTTGCATTTTCAAAGCAAACCACCTTTTCCATTTTCTAAACAACCGACATTTTACATTTTCAAAGCAAAGCACATTTTGCATTTTCAAAGCAAACCGCCTTTCGGCATTTTATAGCAAACCACCTTTTGCATTTTCAAAGCAAACCACCATTTGCATTTTCAAAGCAAACCACTTTTTGCAATTTCAAAGCAAACCACCTTTTGCCTTTTCAAAGCAAACCACCTTTTGCTTTTTCAAAGCAAACCACAATTTGCCCTTCAAAGCAAACCACTATTTGCATTTTCAAAGCAAACCTTTTGCATTTTCAAAGCAAACCACCTTTTACATTTTCAAAGCAAACTACCATTTGCATTTTCAAAGCAAACCACCTTTTGCATTTTCAAGGTAAACCACCTTTTGCATTTTCAAAGCAAACCACCATTTGCATATTAAAAGCAAGCCACCTTTTGCATTTTCAAAGCAAACCACCTTTTGTATTTTCAAAGCAAACCACCTTTTGCATTTTCAAAGCAAACCACATTTTTTGCATTTTCAAAGCAAACCACCTTTTGCATTTTCAAAGCAAACCACCTTTTCCATTTTCAAAGCAAACAATCTGCTGCATTTTTAGCAAACCTTTTTGCATTTTCATAGCAAACCACCTTTTGCATTTTCAAAGCAAACCACGTTTTGCATTTTCAAAGCAAACCTCCTTTTGCATTTTTAAAGCAAACCACCTTTTGCATTTTCAAACTAACCATCTATAGCATTTTCAAAACAAACCACCTTCTGCATTTTCAATGCAAACCAGCAAACCAACTTTTGCATTTTCAAAGCAAACCACCTTTTGCATTATCAAAACAAACGACCTTTTGCATTTTCAAAGAAATCCACATTTTGCATTTTCAAAGCAAACCGCCTTTAGGCATTTTATAGCAAACCATGTTTTGCATTTTCAAAGCAAACCACCATTTGCATTTTCAAAGCAAACCACTTTTTGCAATTTCAAACCAAACCACCTTTTGCATTTTCAATGCAAACCACCTTTTGCATTTTAAAAGCAAACCACCTTTTGCATTTTCAAAGCAAACCACTATTTGCATTTTCAAAGCAAACCATTTGCATTTTCAAAGTACACCCTTTGCATTTTCAAAGCAAACATTTTGCATTTTCAAAGCAAACCACCATTTGCATTTTCAAAGCAAACCACTTTTGCATTTTAAAGGCAAACCACCTTTTGCATTTTCAAAGCAAACCAACTTTTGTATTTTCAAAGCAAACCACCTTTTGCATTTTCAAAGCAAACCACTTATCTTGCTATTTCAAAGCAAACCACCTGTTACATTTTCAAAGCAAACCACTTTTACCATTTTCAAAGCAAACCATTTACTACATTTTTAAAGCAAAACTTTTTGGATTTTCAAAGCAAACCACCTTTTGCAGTTTCAAAGCAAACTACCTTTTCCATTTTCAAAGCAAACCATCTACTGCATTTTTAAACCAAACCACCTTTTTCATTTTCAACGCACTCCACATTTTGCATTTTCAAAGCAATGAACCTTTTGCATTTTCAATACAAACCAGCAAACCACCTTTTGCATTTTTAAAGCAAACCACCTTTTGCATTTTCAAAGGAAACCACCTTTTGCATTTTCAAAGCAAACCACCTTTTGCTTTTTTCAAAGCAAACCACCATTTGCCCTTCAAAGCAAACCACTATTTGCATTTTCAAAGCAAACTTTTGCATTTTCAAAGTAAACCCTTTGCATTTTCAAAGCAAACCTTTGGTTTTCAAAGCAAACCACCTTTTTGCATTTTCAATGCAAACAACCTTTTGCATTTTCAAAGCAAACCACCTTTTCCATTTTCAAAGCAAACCATCTACTGCATTTTTAAAGCAAATCATTTTGCATTTTCATAGCAAACCACCTTTTGCATTTTCAAAGCAAACCACCTTTTGCATTTTCAAAGCAAATCACCTTTTGCATTTTCAAAGCAAACCACCATTTGCCCTTCAAAGCAAAGCACTATTTTCATTTTCAAAGCAAACCTTTTGCATTTTCAAAGTAAACCCTTTGCATTTCCAAAGTAAACCCTTTGTATTTTCAAAGCAAACCAGCAAACCAAATTTTGCATTTTCAAAGCAAACCACCTTTTCCATTTTCTAAACAAACGACATTTTACATTTTCAAAGCAAAGCACATTTTGCATTTTCAAAGCAAATCGCCTTTTGGCATTTTATAGCAAACCACCTTTTGCATTTTCAAAGCAAACCACCATTTGCATTTTCAAAGCAAACCACTTTTTGCAATTTCAAAGCAAACCACCTTTTGCCTTTTCAAAGCATACCACCTTTTGCCTTTTCAAAGCAAACCACCTTTTGCTTTTTCAAAGCAAACCCCAATTTGCCCTTCAAAGCAAACCACTATTTGCATTTTCAAAGCTAACCTTTTGCATTTTCAACCTAACCCTTTGCATTTTCAAAGCAAACCTTTTGCATTTTCAAAGCAAACCACCTTTTGCATTTTCAAAGCATACCATCTTTTCATTTTCAAAGCAAACCACCTTTTGCATTTCCATTAAAAAGCAGCTTTTGCATTTTCTATGCAAACCAGCAAACCACCTTTTGCATTTTCAAAGCAAACCACCTTTTACATTTTCAAAGCAAACCACCATTTGCATTTTCAAAGCAAACCACCTTTTGCATTTTCAAGGTAAACCACCTTTTGCATTTTCAAAACAAACCACCATTTGCATATTAAAAGCAAGCCACCTTTTGCATTTTCAAAGCAAACCACCTTTTGTATTTTCAAAGCAAACCACCTTTTGCATTTTCAAAGCAAACCACATTTTTTGCATTTTCAAAGCAAACCACCTTTTGCATTTTCAAAGCAAACCACCTTTTCCATTTTCAAAGCAAACAATCTACTGCATTTTTAGCAAACCTTTTTGCATTTTCATAGCAAACCACCTTTTGCATTTTCAAAGCAAACCACCTTTGCTTTCAATGCAAACCAGCAAACAAACTTTTGCATTTTCAAAGCAAATAACTTTTTGCATTATCAAAACAAATGACCTTTTGCATTTTCAAAGAAATCCACATTTTGCATTTTCAAAGCAAACCGCCTTTTGGCATTTTATAGCAAACCACCTTTTGCATTTTCAAAGCAAACCACCATTTGCATTTTCAAAGCAAACCACTTTTTGCAATTTCAAAGCAAACCATCTTTTGCATTTTTAAAGCAAACCACCATTTGCATTTTCAAAGCAAACCACCTTTTGCATTTTCAAAGCAAACCATGTTTTGCATTTTCAAAGCAAAGCACCATTTGCCCTTCAAAGCAAACCACTATTTGCATTTTCAAAGCAAACCTTTTGCATTTTCAGTAAACCCTTGTGCATTTTCAAAGCAAACCACCTTTTGCATTTTCAAAGAAAACCACCTTTTGCATTTTTAAAGCAAACCACATTTTGCATTTTCAAAGCAAACCTTTTGCATTTTCAAACAAAACCTTTTGCATTTCCAAATCAAATCTTTAGCATTTTCAAAGAAAACCAGCTTTTGCATTTTCAAAGTAAACCACATTTTGCATTTTCTAAGCAAAGCACCTTTTGCATTTTCAAAGAAAACCTTTTGTAATTTCAAAGCCATCCTTTTGCATTTCCAATCCAAACTACCTTTTGCTTTTCTAAACCAAACAACCATTTGCATTTTCAAACAAAACTACATTTTTACATTTTGAAAGAAAACCACCTTTTGGATTTTCAAAGCCAGCCACATTTTCCATAAAGCAAACCACCTTTTGCATTTTCAAACCAAACCAACTTTTGCATTTTCAAAGCAAACCCTTTGCATTTTCAAAGCAAATTTTTGCATTCTCAAGGCAAACCACCTTTTGTATTTTCAAAGCAAACCACATTTTGCATTTTCAAAGCAAAACCACTTTTGCATTTTCAAAGCAAACCATTCTTGCATTTTCAAAGCAAACTAACAATTGCATTTTCAAAGAATACCACCTTTTGCATTTTCAAAGCAAACCTTTTGCATTTTCAAACCAAACCTTTTGCATTTTCAAACCAAACCTTTTGCATTTTCAAACCAAATCTTTTGCATTTCAAAACCGAACCACCTTTTGCATTTTCAAAGCAAATCAATTTTTGCATTTTCAAAGGAAACCACCTTTTGCATTTTAAAAGTAAACCTTTTGCATTTTCAAACCAAACCTTTTGCAATTCCAAACCAGACCACCATTTGCATTTTCAAACCAAACCACCATTTGCGTTTTCAAAGCACACCTTTTGCATTTTCAAAGCAAACCTTTTGCAGTTTCAAACTGAAGTGGGCGCATGTGCGCAGGTGCGGGGCTCTTCTAGAGTGTGCGCATGTGCAAGACTTTTCCGGAGTGTGCGCATGTGCGAGGTATTTCGGGCGGGAAAGGCCTGCGGAATCAGCCATGTTTGCCAGACGTTTCTGAGTTTATGTATTAAAGAAATAAGTTGCTTAAAGCTTAAATAAAGTTAAGTAAATTTTGAGTAGTGAAAAGTTTCATTTGCCTCGCAACAATATAAGCAACTTATCTTAGCAGTCCGACTTGGGATGGAGAAACTATTGAAACCACAACGCTTGGATCTGGATCCCAACTCACCTGCTACTGCAAAGGAATGGAAGCACTGGCTTCGTATATTAAATAACTTCTTTGATGAGTGTGGCAATGATGCACCAGACAGACTCAAGACATTAATAAGCTTCGTCTCTTCTGATGTATATGATTACATAGTGGAATGTACAACTTATGTTTCTGCTATTGATGTACTAAGCAGACTCTTCGTTAAGACACCCAATGTGATATTCGCTCGACACCTCCTTGGTACTCGGAAACAAAAACCTGGTGAGTCAATTGATGAATTTTCACAAGTACTTCAAAGACTTAGTAAAGACTGTCCATTCAAAGTAGTTACGGCTGATCAATATCGACAGGAACTTATTCGAGACTCTTTTATCAATGGTTTGGCATCGCCTTTAATACGACAGAAACTATTAGAAAACAAAACCTTGGCTTTACAGTCAGCTTACAATCAAGCTTATTAGACTTGGCTCAGAAACATTGTGATGCATATGACTCATCTAATGTGTATTCTGCTGCAACTACTACAAAAGAATTTCACCCAAGTACTAATATGGAGCAAGCTGAAACAATTTCTACTGATAAAGGAGACCTTGCTGCAGTATATCATTATTCAAAAAGGATGTGTTACTTTTGCGGGGGTAATATTCATAAGAGAGAGAGATGCCCTGCTCAAGAGGCAACTTGTAATAGTTGTGGCAAGAAGGGACATTTTTCTAGAGTATGCAAGTCCAAAGCAACTACTAAAAGTGTGACTGCTGCCATGTATATGCCTTCTTTATGTGTAATTATAGCTGCATTTCCTCAGAGCTTGTCTCATGCAGCTACAACATTATCCATCAATGGCCATACACTTAATGTACTACTTGATTCTGGCAGTTCAGAACGTTTTATAAGTGAACAAGTTGTGTCTCGACTAAATCTAACTATAATTCCTTCAAATAGAGAAATCTCGATGGCTCTGACAACTCTCAATACTCAAATTATTGGATCT